>CAUYSK010096286.1:0-37531 GCA_963575035.1 Avahi laniger | reverse complement strand
ACAGTGTGATAGGGCAGCATTCTTCTTGAAGGCTCTAACCACATGGGCATACCATTTATTAAAAAATTACTCAACGTGAGTTGATTTTTGTGAGAGGTGAAGTGTCCATCAATACATGAGTGGATTAATAAAATGTGCTATATGTATACCATGGAGTACTATTTAGCTTTAAGAAACAATGGTGATATAGCACCTCTTGTATACTCCTGGATAGAGCTGGGACACATTCTACTAAATGAAGTATCCAAAGAATGGAAAAACGAGCACCCCATGTACTCACCATCAAATTGGTATTAACTGATCAACACATAAGTACACATACAAGAATAACATCTATTGGATGTTGGGCAGGGGGAGGGGATAAGGAGGAGGAGGGAAAAGGGGGGAGGGGGAGGGGACGGGTATATACATACACAAAGAATGCAATACACACCACCCGAAGGATGGACATATTTGAAACTCGGACTTGGGGCGGGGGGCAAGGGCAACATACGTAACCTAAACATCTGTACCCCCATAATATGCTGAAATTAAAAAAAAAAAAGAATCACTCTGGCTCTCTGTTGAGAACAGATTGTAGGGGAAAAAAGTAAAGTCAGGTCACTCTGTTGCTGCTTTTTTACCTCAGGCGAGGGATGATACAAGCTCACACTGAGATTTGAGGTTGTGATGGGGGGTAGGGAGAAAAAGAGGAGGATAGCCCTGGAGATGTTGAGAAATGGTCAAATTTGGGATGTACTTTAAAGGCAAAGCTAATCACACTCTCTGGGAAATTCGATATGGAATATAAGAGAAAGAATAAAGGCATTAAATCTGAACAACTGGAAAGATAGAGTTTCTATCTACTGGAATATGAAGGTTGTGAGCAAGAAAGAGCAATAGTTCAGTCTTGTTACTTAAGAAATTTTAGCTACTTTTATTAATATTATTATTACATGCTGCCTCATACTGTTCTAAATGCATGTACCTGTCTTTTCTCTATCCCCAGATGGCAAACTACTTGAGATCAGAAACCATATCATGTTTTTTCAATTGACCACTGTGCTACCGCAAATTAGTTAATATGGCTACATTCCAAATTTGAAACACATACCAGCTACATTCTTGATACTTGCCAAGTAAACAAAACAACTATTGTTCATCCTTCAAAGTCTTAACTGGAAATAAAAGGACAAGAGGAAAAATCAATGGATGGAAAAAAGTGGGGGTGACATCAGCAAGATGGCAAAATAGAACATTCCCTGGCACCACTCTCCCCTACAAAAATACAACTATAAACTGTTCAAAGACAAAAATAACACCCTGTATTCACGAGAACTCAGGAAAGAAGCGGAGAAACTCTCAGGTCCACAGAATTGAGAAGCCACGACAGGTGGAGATATGGTCATTTCAGACTGTGCCACCTCCTCCCCCAAGGCAGCATAAAGCCACTCACAGAGAATTTTCCTAGACTCACAGTTTCAAAGGTGAGAGGAGGGAATTGGAGGTGGACATTTGATCTCCCCACTGGTCTGGGAATCTCTGCAGGAAGCCCACTCCAGTCCCATCCCACAGGAACCACTGGGAGTGCCAAGAGGACTAAAACACCTGGGGTAAATTAGGGACAAAGAGCAGGGCACTGATTGCAGTGATTAGTATGCAGATCTTGGTGGCTACTCAGCACTTCAATCAGTGGGGACATCACACTGAAGAGACTGTCTAGTGCTGTAGTGCTGCAGGGGCATAATCCACGGCAAGGCCTAAATCCCTGGCTAGATTTTCTGCAAGAGCCAGGTGCCCATGTGGAGCCTTCCCTTGGCTCAGAAACAACAAAAGGTCAGTATAAAGTTCAATTGTCTGCTTCAGTCTTCCCCAGACTGGGGAACAATAGCAGGGTAATTAATTAGTTCAAGGGCACTGTTTTAGTTCCAGTGCTACCTGTAAGTTTTCCCCAGAATGAGAAGCAACAAGAAACCAGCATTTAAATTCTGATAATAAGTAGAGAAACTCTAACAGCACCAAAGTACACTTGAAAAAACTACAAGAAGTGGCTATTTCCTCAAATGCGCAGGCATCAGTCTTATGATGCAAGGATTGTGAAAATCCAAGAAAATAAAACACCACCAAAAGAAGTCAACAAAGCTACAGCAATGGACCCAGAAAGATTAAAGATCTATGAAATGTGTGGCAAAGAATTTGGAATGATCTTTTTAAAGATGTTCAGGAAATCACAAGAAAATATAGATAGAAAACTAAATGAAACACTAAACTGAAAAACTCATTAGAAAGCAGACTTGATCAAACAGAGAAATAAACAAGCAAACTTGAAGAGAGAACATATGAAATTACTCAGTCAGATGAGCAAAAAGAAAAAAGAATGAAAAAGAGCGAAGAAGGCCTACGAGAATTATGGGACAGCATCAGGTGAACATACCTCTGCATAACAGGAATTCCTGAGGGAGATAAGAGAGAAAAGGACCTAGAAAGCATATTTAAGGAAATAATGACTGAAATTTTCCCAAATCTGGAAAAGACAAGAACATCCAGATGTAGAAAGCTCAGAGATCACCACTCAAATTCAACCCAAAGAAGGAATTCCCCAAGGCACATCATAATCAAATTAGCAAAAATCAAAGACAAAGAAATAATATTCAAATCAGCAAGAGAAAAGAAACATATCAAATTCAATGGAATCCCAGTACAGCTTTCAGTGGATTTCTCTGAGAAATGATATAGGCCAGGAGAGAGTGAGATGGGACACTATATTCAAAGTACCAGAGGGGGGGAAAAAAAAAAACCTGTCAACCAAAAATACTGCATCCAGCACAGTTACTGTTCAAACACAAAGGAGAGAGAAAGACTTTCCCAAACAAACAAAAGCTGAGGGAATTCATCAACATCAAGCATGTCTTATAAGAAATGCTAAAGGGAGTTCTTCAGCATGAAAGAAATAGTTGCTAATGTGTAATAAGAAAAGATCTAAATATATTACATTTACTGGTTAAAAAAAAGTAAACAGACAATTTTGGAATATTCTTATACTGTAACCAGGGTAAGTAAACCACTTACATCTTAAGTATGAAGACTGAAATACAAAACTGTTGTAAACAATAAAACCTACAACAATTATTAATAGATGGGTGATCTAAAAAGATGCAAATTGAAACCTCAAAAAGTCAAAATGGGGGAATGGTATTTAAGTGTAGAGTTTGTTTTTGTTACTTTTATTTGCAATAAAACTTAAGTCATTGTCAATTTAAAATAACCTGTTATAACTAGAAGATATTTTTATAAGTATAACAATAACCACAAAACAAAATGTATAGTAGATATACTAAAAATAAATAGCACAGAATCAACACATACTAGTAAAGAAAATTACTTAACCACAAAGGAAGACAGAAAGAGAAAAAAAAAAGAAGAAAGACTCTATAAAGCAACTAACAAACAAGTAACAAGATGGCAGTAGCACATACTTACCTGTCAGTAATAACCAATGTAATGGGTTAATTTTCTAATTAAAAGACATAGTGGCTGAATGGATTAAGAAAAAAAGACCCAACTTTATACTGTCTTCAAGAAACTCACTTTACCTATAAAGACAAACACAAACTGAAAATGTAGGGATGGAAAAAGATATTCCATGCAAACGGAAACCCCAAACCAGCAGGAGGAGCTATAATTATATCAGATAAAATAGACTTAAAGTCAAGGATGGTTAAAAAAAAAAAAAAAAAAAGAAGGTCATTATATAATGATAAAGGGGTTAATGCAGCAACACTATGTAACAATTATGAATACATAATGAACCCAATATTGGAGCACCCAAATATACAAAACGAATATTAATAGATTGAAAGGGAGAGATTGACTGCAATATAATAATAGAAGGGGAATTCCACACCCCACTTTCGGCAATGAACAGATCACCCAGACACAAATGCTATTCAGAAACTGAAATTAATCTGCACTCAAGACCAAATGCAGCGAACAGACATTTACAGAACATTCCATCCAAAAGCTACAGAATACACGGTTCTCTCTATAGCACATGGAACACTCTCCAGGATAGACCATGTTAGGTAACAAAACATGTCTTAGAAAATTTTAAAAAATCAAAATCATATCAAATGTTTTTTATCACTATGAAATAAAATTTGAAATCAATAACAGAAAGAACATTAGGTACTGTATAAATTAATGAAAATTAAGCAACATGCTCCAGATCAGAGAATGGGTCAATGAAAAAATTAGAAAATTTCTTGACACAAATGAAAATGATGATTCAAGCACATTACATTCATTGTGTAGTCAAACCTCTCTGCTAATGATAATCTGTATTTGCAGCCACTCCCCAGTGCTAGCATCACTGCCTCAGCTCCACCTCAGATCATCAGGCCTGAAACCATCCTCCTCCACCCCCAGGAAACAGAGCCTCACTCTGTTGCCCAGGCTAGAGTGCCATGACGTCAGCCCAACTCACAGCAACCTCAAACTCCCGGGCTCAAGCAATCCTACTGGGACTGCAGGCATGCCACCACCATGCCCAGCTAATTTTTTTTTCCTACATATTTTAGTTGTCCAGCTAATTTCTTTCTATTTTTTTAGTAGAGACAGGGTCTCACTCTTGCTCAGGCTGGTCTTGAATTCCTGAGCTCAAACAATCCCACCTGCCTTGGCCTCCCAGAGTGCTAGGATTACAGGCGTGAACCACCATGCCCGGCTGACAATCTTTCTTTATAGCACAAATTTTTCTCTTGACTCCATTTGCTGTCCCTAATACAGCCCAATGTCTAATGTCTGCTCCTTTTTAAAATAAAACTCAGCATTGATGTTTATATCCTGGGTTGGCAAACTTACTGAAAAAGGGCCAGAGAGTAAGTATTTTAGGCTTTGCAGGTCAATGTGCTCTGTTGCATTTAATCAACTCTGCCAATTGTAATACCAAAGTAGCCACAAACAATACAAATAGACATGACTGTGTTCCAGTAAAACTTTATTTACAAAAATAGGTGGCAGGCTGGATTTAGCACGTAGGCCATAGTTTGCTGAGCCTTGGCCAACATTATTATTTCCAATTCTTCTTTTATTCTGTCTTAAAATTGTTGACCTCTCCACTGCTCTGAATCTGTTTTTGTGAAAATTACCAATGACCTCCATGTTGTTAATTCCAATTATCAATTTTGAGTCCTTATTTTAATTTGACCAACGGAAGTATTTGACGCAGTTAATCACTCCCTCCTTGAAACTCTTTTTTTCCTTGATGTCCTCCTGTATCACCACCTCCTCCTTCTCTGGCTTTTTTACTGGTTTCTCATTTTCTCCCTGATTCTTAATATTGGAGGGCCTCGGGGCTCAGGACCACTTCTCTTGTATATTTATCGTCATTTTCTGGTGACCTCATTGATGTTCATGGCTTTAAATATAATTTATAAACTGATGAATCTCAAATTTTTGTTTCTAGCCCAGACTTCTCTCCCACCTTCAGATCATATTTCTTTTTTATTGTTTG
The DNA here is from genome assembly GCA_963575035.1 of Avahi laniger. NCBI lineage: Eukaryota > Metazoa > Chordata > Mammalia > Primates > Indriidae > Avahi > Avahi laniger. The sequence continues at coordinate 32,040 of CAUYSK010096286.1, read as the reverse complement.
TATAAATTTGAGGTGTACAAGTGCAGTTTGTTACATGGATATATAGTGGTAAATTCTGAGCTTTTAGTGTAATTATCACCTGAATGATGTACATTGAACCCATTTAAGTAATTTCCTATCCCTTAGCTTCCTCCCACCCTTCCACTCTTCTGAGTCTCCAGTGTTTATTATTCCACACTCTATGTTCATATATATACATTATTATTTAGCTCCCCCTTATCAATGAGAATATGCAGTAATTGACTGTATGTTTCTCAGTTATTTCACTTAAGATAATGGCCTCCAGTTCCATCCATGTTCTATCCTGCTGCAAAAGACATTACTTCGATCCTTTTACAGCTGAATAGTATTTCCATTTGCGTGGAATATCTTTTCCCACCTATTTACCTTCAGTCTATAAGTGTCCTTACCTGTAAGGTGAGTTTCTTTAAAGCATCTTATAATTTCTCATTTTTTAATCCATCTGTAAAGCTATATCTTTTGGATGGGGCATTTAATCTGTATACATTCAAAATTAACATTAATATGTGAGGTTTTGTTTCTGTCATAATGTTGACTGTTATCTAGTTGTTTTGTAGATTGTTTGTCTCTCTTTTATCTCTATTTGTCTTTGTGATTTCGTGAAGTTCTGTCCTGTTGCCATTTGATTTTTCTGTCTTCCTCCTTTGTGTAATTGTTTTAAAAAAACTGTGAGTTTTATACTTTGATGTGTTTTTATGATGGCAAATATTGATCCTTAGTTTCCATGTTTAGAATTCCTTTTAGCATCTCTTGTAGGGCAGGTCTAGTGGTGACGAATTCCCTCAGTGTTTGCTTGTCTGGGAAACGCTTTATTTCTTCTTTATTTATGAAGCTTATTCTGGCAGAATATAAAATTCATGAGTGGAAGCATTTTTCTTTAAACACTTTGAAAATAGAATCCCTAACTCTTTTGGCTTTCAAGGTTTCTGCTAAGAAGTCTGCTTTTAATCTGATGCAGTTGCCTTTACAGATGACTAGATGCTTTTGCTGATTGTAGGATCTTTTCCTTCAGACAGTCTGAGGACATACGTTGTGGTGAAGCTCATCTTGCTGCATATTTACTTGAGCCTCTTGTATCTGGATGTATAAATTTCTTGCCAGACTTGGGAAGTTTATATCAATTATTTCCTTAAATAAATTTTCTAAACTTTTTGGTTTTTTTTCCTCCTCAGGAATACCAATGATTTCTAAGTTTGATCATTTTATGTAGTTACCATACTTCGTGAAGGCTTTGTTCATTCTTTTTTCTTTATTTTCATCTGACTGGATTAATTCAAAAGACCTTTGTCCTCTAGTTCTGAGATTTTTCTCTTCTGTTTTGGTCTAGTCTATTTTTGAAGATTTCTGCTATATTTTTTAATTCCTTCAATGAATTTTTTATTTCCAGAAGTTCTTAAGATATCTATTTCCTTGGCAAATTTCTAATTCATATCCTGAATTTATTATCTGACTTCTTTGTATTTTTTTTTATTTCAGCATAATACGGGGGTACAGATGTTTAGGTTACGTGTGTTGCCCTTGCCCCCCCCCCTCAGTCCAGGTTTCCAAAATGTCCATCTTATTGCGTGGTGCGCATTGCATTCTTTGTGTATACATATACCCGTCCCCTCCTCCCTCCTCCCCCCTCCCCCCTGCCCAATATCTAATAGATGTTATTCTTATATATGCACTTATGTGTTGATCCGTTAATATCAATTTGATGGTTACCTCTTTCTTAGGTCATAGTTGCCTCTGAAAATCTGATAAAAGCTGTGTTCTTCCCAGAAAAATGTACCCGGAGTTTGCATTTCTGTGGGTTCCTAGACCTGTGGACCTCAGGTTAAAAAACTCTCCTTCATAGAAACAAATGCAATCATCCTCCCTCCTATTGCGAGCGATTCTGACTCTGCGGGATATTTTGATTACTGCCGATTCTCCTTTCCATACATAACCAAGACACAAGAAAACACAAAGGATCACCGTTGGGTGAGGCTTTCGATAGAAGATTCCCTTTCTGAATACTACACTAAAAGGACTCAGAAAGTAATCACGTCAAAGAAAACAAAATAACTATAAATAGTGGCAACAGTGTAGTTGTTAGTCATTATTTTTAAGCTAGTAACCTCATAAAAGGTGAGACGAGAAGATATTAAAAAAGAGCAAGTATCTTATAATGACTAAGAAAGTAAGGAAATAGTCTAAAAAAAAATACACACAAAACAACGAGATTATGTCAAAGGAGAGACAGAGGAGCCAACTGAAAGTTCCCAGTGGCCAAAGCTATAAGGATTTGAGCAATAAAATAAAATAGTACTGATTATAATATAAAGCATGAAAAAAATCCATGAGTCCATACAGAAATAAATAATACTTGGATAAATAAATGGAAAAATACAGAAAAATCTCCCATGAAGACTTCCAAATAATTGGTATAAATCTTCTGTTTTCAAATTGGTGGAAGATAACTCCCCTCTCCTTTGCATAACGACTTCCTTTCAAACTTTTCTGTATGGAAAGGGGGAAAAAAGAGTAACTTCATGGTGGAGAAACCTGACAATTGCTCTCTCAACAGGTGATCAAGGTTAACCTCAGTGGTGATAAGTCATGCTGATAAGTACTTTTGGGATGATGTGATCAGAATGATATTTTAACCCTGTGGTCTTCCTCACAAAAACATATAACCCAGTCTAATCATGAGAAAAACATCAAGCAAATCCCATTTGAGGGACATTCTACAAAGTATTTGACTAGTATGCCTCAAAACTGTCATCAGCATCAAAAATAAGGATGGTCTAAGTAACTGTCACAGCCAAAAGTGATCTAAGGAGACGTGATGACTAAATGTAATATAGTATCATCCCCAATCTTTTTGGCACCAGAGAACGGTTTCATGGAAGACAATTTTTCCATGGGGGGGATTGGGGGGATGGCAGAGCTCTGGCGGTGATGCACGTGATGGGAAGCAGTATTCTCACCCGCTGTTCACCTCCTGCTGTGCGGCCCCCCAGTTCCTATGTTTCATGGAAAACAGTTTTTCCACAGTCAGGGGGCGGCAGAGCTCTGCGGCCCAGTCCCTAGCAGGCCACAGACCAGAACCGGTCTGTGGCCCAGGGGTTGGGGACAGCAGCTATATGGGATTCTGGGACAGCTAAAGGACTTAAGGTAAAAACTACAGAGATCTAAATAAAGTATGGACTTTGATTAATAGCAATGTATCAATTTTGATTCTTTAATTGCAAAAAAGTATACCACACTAATGAAAAATAGTAATAGAGGAAACTATTAATAGATGCAGGGTATTTGGGAAATCTCTGGATTATCTTGGAAATTTTTTTTGTAAATCTAAAACTGTTCTAAAATAAAATGTTTATTTGAAAAAATAACAAAGAGCAGGAAAGAGGCTAAAAGGCTCAGGAGAGCTATCCACACACTCTTATTCCAAAAGCCATAGCCTTAATTGGAAGCAAACTCTGTATATAATCATACAGAACTGACATCTTGATCATATGCTAATGCTGGGGCTTATGGATAAAATCTCTGCTGGCTAGGGGCAGTGGCTCACACCTGTAATCCCAGCACTCTGGGAGGCCCAGGCAGGAGGATTGCTGGAGGACAGGAGTTTAAGATCAGCCTGAGCAACATAGCAAGATCCTGTCTCTACAAAAAATAAAAAAATTAGCTGGGCATGGTGGTACATGCCTACAGTCCCAGATACTCAGAAGCCAAGGTAGGAGGATTTCTTGATCCCAGGAGTTCAAGCTTGCAGTAAGTTATGATTGCACCATTGCACTCCAGCCTGAGCAACAGAATGAGACCCTCTCAAAAAAAAAAAAAAATGACTGCTACAAGTCTGTATGTATCAACTTATTAAAAGTTTAGCATTACACTTCCATCTATATAGAATAATTTTTAAATAGATAACCAGACATACAGAGATAAATACTTTATATATTCAGGTAATAAATTAAATCAATATGTACTTATGAATGCAGATAGCTGTGTGGTTATTATAGAGTAGTTTTATTTTTTGTATTTTGTATCTATCCTGTAATTTGCTATCGCCTCCTTGACAGCTTCTGTATTTACTTCTCATTCACAAGTTTATGCATACAGACAGTGAGTGATACCTCCTATATCATTAGGTTAGTCTAAATTTATTTGACAAGATTGTGTTTATGGGTAGATGTGTATGTGCGTGTGGCAAGGTCTATTGTGTTATTATGGGCCAAGAATCATAACTTAAAACAGCAGCAGTCATGCTATTAACCCCCTCAATTGGGCTTAAGGAACTGTTGTAGCCTGTGGAAACATTTTCAAATCTCTTCTATTTTCAATTATGCAATTACATCATCCATGGCTCAAAGAAAAATATTTTGCATAAAGTAGATGCATCTATTTGGAGAGATGCTGGATTTTGAATACCAATGATTTCCAATCTCACTGAAAGCTATCTCACTTTTAAGTTCATATTACATGTGAGATTACTCATTCTATGCATACCATGAGAGAAGTTTCTTCTATTTATATGGCATGTTCCTCAAACAGTGTAAAACAATATACATTCTTACTACTTCTAATTGGCTTACTAATGAGATCCAAACTTCGTGACACAAGGAATTAAACTTAAACCTGAATCCAAACACAAGGTTTATTGTGTAATTACTCTCCATACCATGCAGAATAAAATACATCCTGGCCCAGCAAATAAGAACTCATAGTAATACCTCTAACTCTGCAACCAACTGCAATGGTATTTATCTTTTCTCAATGTTCCATACACAGCATAAATGTAAAACATTTCCCTTCCGACCCAACAAAAATGTTTATAAGATAAATCACATACACATGCACACACTAAAGTTGAGCAAAGCGTGGGTATAATTGAAAACACTTCTTTAAGGGTCAAGAGACTGGTGTTCTAGCCCCAGACAGACTGTAAGCTTCCCACGTGATATTGGGCAAATCGCATACCCTCTGTGAGGTTCAGTATACTCATCTTTAAATCAAAGATTTAAATTAAATGGTCTCTAAGATCCCATTCAATTAATAAAGTCATTCTACCTCTAGGGGATGCCGTGATGCTCCACCACAGAGATGGCCCCTTCAGAAGTGAGCTTGCTCCCATGAATGTTAGCTGCTTGGGGTTCAGAGCTAAATTTCTTCTGGAATAGCCTTCAGCTGAAGAAAGATGTCTTGCCCTAGAGGCAGCCCACATCCAAAGACACTGATATGGGGAAACAAAGGTAGCTGGATGCCTTTTTACTAATTAAGACAACTTTGAAGACCCATCCCAGCTTCAGAGCTCCCTGGGACATGGACCGATGACTGATTTGCAACTGCATAGATGAACCAGCAACTCCCCATTTCCCCTTTACCTGCTCTATTTTTCCCCTAGCACTTTTTACCCTCTAACATATTAAAAATTCCTGTTTGCATGTTTATTTTCTGTCTCCTACTAGTATTAAACTTCCTGAGGGCAGGGATTTTGTTCACAGCTACATTCCCAGCATCTAGGACACAACCTGCCAATCAGTCAATGTTATATAATCGCCTGGTGGTTGTGAGATCCCGGAACATAACATTATAAACATTCAAAATACTAATGATTATGTCTTTTATTTAGAAGTATCTATAGGACTACTCCCTTTCATTCCATTGATAATCCAGAACTGATATGCCTACTTAATTTAGATAGGCAAAGAGATGCACAATATTTGCAGAAATAAGTTAATTTTTATGGTAGATATTTTAATTCCAGCTCAAAATATCATTTTTCTTTTTCCTTAGATTCATATTCTAGCCAACTCAGTACTACCAAAGTTCCAATTCTCCAACCCATGCGGTACTAAATATTATTTTAATCTAAAAAATTTTGATTCCTCTGAATCAAAAAAGCACTTCCAAGTTGCCAAAATGAATTATATTTTTGGTAATAACAAATAGTGCTTCTGCAAACATTCTTGAACAATTGTTTCAGTAAACATACATACACATTTCTACTGAGTATTCTACATACCTAAGAATAGAATGGCTGGGTCATAAGGCATATGGAATTTTAGTTTTAGTAGATACTGCCAAAGGGTTTGCCAAATGCTTCTGCCAATTTGAACTTTCACCAGCAGTATATGGGTGGTGGTGATGTTTACATTGTCACTAACACTTGGTATTTTCCTTCTTTTTTCATTTAGCCAATCTGGTGGATGTGTATTGGTATCCCGTTGTGATTTTAACTTGCATCCCTTTGATGACAAATGAAGTTGACCATCTTTACATATGATTACTGCCCTTTTGGCTATCCCCTTTTGGTCATTCTCAATTAGATTATCTCATTTGTCTTAATGATTTCTAAAAGTTCTTTACATATTTCAACAAGAGTCTGTATTAGGGTGTGTGTGTGTATGTGTATATATATTTTGAAATAACACAAACGTTTATGAACAGAATAGAAAATAAAGCGCAGTGATTCATATAATGGAATATTATGTAGCAATGACAATGAATGAACTATTACTATATCTAACATTATCTCACAGATATAATGAGCAAAAGAACCAGTTATAAAAAGATATATACTGGATTATTCCATTTATATACAGTTCGAAAACATGCAAATTTAATCTACTATATGGCAATCTTTGGAGACGGCAGTGAGTAAATTGGGAGAGACCATGAAGTGACTTCTAAGGTTTTGGACATGTTCTGTTTCTAGATCTGGGTGATGGTTACATGTGAACATTTATTAAGTTGTATACTTATGATTAGTGCACTTTTCTGTGTCACATTATTTGTACTTCAAAAAGGTTTTAAAATACACAAAAATAATTTTTTCTTTTAATTATTATATTTGTGCCATCACATATATAGCGAACAAACACATGCACACATACATTCATGCAGAAAGACAGACACAGAGAGAGATTGCACAAAGCATCTAAAAGATGATATTGTAATCTTTGATCAGTTAAAACAAAGTCTTTATATAATATCCTATATGAGAGAGTAAATGCATGTGTCTAAATATCTCATGGTGGTTTAAAACAGAGGTCCCCAACTTATGATGAGTTGTTTAATTATTCCATTATATATTACAATGTAATTATAACAGAAATAAAGTGTACAATAAATGTAATGTGTTTCAATTATCTCGAAACGATCCCCCCACTCCCTGATCCATGGAAAAATTGTCTTACATGAAAACGGTCCCTGCTGCCAAAAAAAGCTGGGGACCACTGGTTTAACAGACAACTCACTTTTCTATCTCTGAAAATTAGTCTACTGCTTTTTATCCCTTGAAAGCACAGCCAAAGGGAACCATATGTTTTACACTTCACTTCATTTTTAGGTATATCTTCACAGATCTTATGCACACACATATGCATACAGGCAGTATGAAAAAGGAGTAAATCATATACTGTTTCCTGACAATAGTATTAAATTATTAAGTATGAAATGTCCAATTTCCTTATGTACTAAGTTTGACAGTTGCTATCTCTGATATTTCATTTTGGCTTCTTTTGTTTTATGTTTATTGTGAAGATACATCCTCATTCTTTCAAATGCATGTTTTGGCTTGTGATTATCTTTCAAATTTTTTTAGAGCAATTTTTGTGAAACCATGGATAAGTCAAAAATTCATATTGTTTTCGAATATGAGTTCTGTTGTGGAACCAATGCAGTGCAGAGAGCTCAAAATATGAATGAACCATTTGGGAAGGATGTGGCTAATGAACGCACAGTACCTTGATGGTTTAAGAAGTTCCATTCTGGTGATTTTAATCTTGAGAATGAGCCACATGGTCAACCTGAGACCAAAGTGGTAATGATGAGCTGAAAGCTGTAGTGGAAGCAAATCCATCTCAACCTACATGTGCATTACCAGCCAGGTTTTTATGTTACTATCCCAACAATATGGGACCATTTGAAACAAATGGGCAAGGTAAAGAAGATGGGTAGCACATGAATTAAATGAGCATGAGAAGAGAAATCACCTGGAAACTTGCCTTTCATTGTTGTCACAACATAAAGGCAAACCATTTCTACACTGTATCATTGTATGTGACGAAAAAGTTTTTTTGACAATCACAGCATTCAGCACAATGGTTGGATAAAGATGAAGTGCCGAAACACAGTCCAAAACCAAATATTTATCAATAAAAGCCAATGGTCTCTGGTGGTCCAGCATTGCCATTATCCACTATGGCTTCATGAAACCTGGTCAATCGATTATAGCAGATGTCTATTGCAACCAATGGGACAAAATAATGAGGATGCTTGCAATGAAGCAGCTGAAATTGGTCAACAGAGACAGGCCAATCCTCTTGCAAGACAATACTTGACCACATGTTGCACAAACAATGCTGCTCAAACCACAGAAGCTGGACTCAAAAACTCTCTGTCATCCACTGTATGCACCAGACCTTGCACCAACTGACTACTGTTTCTTCCAGGCTTTGGACCACTTCTTGCAAAGGAAAAATGTTCAATTCTCAACAAGCTGTGGAAAATGCCTTTTGAGATTTCATTGCCACTTGTTCTCCAGGCTTTTTCACTGCTGGCATAAACAAACTACCATTAAGCTGGCAAAATTGTGTGGATAATTTAGGCACATACTTTGGTTAATTGTACTGCTTCTTGTTTGAGATATAATAAACATTTTTGATTCGAAATTGAACATTTCATATTTCATGACCTAATAGCTCAGGAATGAGTTTTTATTTATAAAACTCCCCCTAGTAACTAACATCCATATTGAATACTATTAATTAAACCATTGACTACTTTTTTATGTGATGGAACACACATGTGCGTTGAAAAGAAAGACTGTAAGACTGTGCACTCAGAAAGTAACTTTCTGTCATTTAAAAAGTTTTTTTTGTTGTTGTTCCAAAAGACTGTTTCTATTTTCAAACACATAAAATGTTGAATACAAATGCCTTTTAACCATTGTGGTGGGGAAGATTACATTGACTGCTAACAGTGATCACCTCCTCCTCTCTTCAAAGATCACTGTTCTCAAAGTCTTATGAAGTCTTATGAAGATGTGTCTCTTCCTTTACTTTCCTGTTTGTTGTAATAACAGTCCCTTGATGAGAGCAATTATGTGACCAAATTTTCCATGACTGGTTGGCAAATATTAAAGTTCTGCAGTGGTTGGTTTTCCTATCTGCACCTACAAATTTTAATGAACTTTAAATATATGTAAAAGATCATAAGTAAACCCAATACGCTACTTGAAAATGACAAAAATGTACAAAGTCTAAGTGAAAATCAAGAAAAAAGGCGTGCTCCCATCAGCGAAGGTAATAATTAAATAAACGTGAACACAGTGGTAAGAACATTAATGAAACAAACATGGACTGGGAATCAGAAGACCTAAGCTGAACTGCCAGATCTGCCTCTAGCTAGTAGCAAGCCTTTAGGAAAGCCATTTTACCTCTTGTGATCACAATTATCCAATCCTCCAAATAAACAGGAGGGACTCTGACACGTGCAGCATGACCAAAGAGTTAACTTCGAATACCCACCTGGCAACTACTGACAAACTTTATGACGTAAAGAAAGCTACATAAACACTTTCCACATCACAAGCTCTTCTATATAAAGGGTTAATGATGGTGCCTGCTTATACAGATTCACTGTGGGAATTCGACTCTCCTGGCTCCCACTTTCACATAAAGAAATAATGCCACAAATGTATCCACCCCACTCCAATACTCTAAGTTTATGAAGAAAGCTATGTGTAATAGGTTGACTCAGAAATTTTCACCATGATTAAGTTTTCTATCCTTAAAAGTAGCTTAAGTAATGGTAGAAGAATGAGAACAAGAGTAATATGAAATAATCAAAACTCTTTAAACTCTTTAAAAAAAACTCTAATATCACAAACACAGGCAATCCACTTTGTAGAAATTTAACTATTTCAAAAATATTTTCACCTACAATTCCAAATTATATTAATATTATCAAAGAAGCTTTGCAAAATAGGTAGAAATTATTATTTCCATGTTACAGATTAGAAAGTTGAGGTCTGGAGAGACAAAGTGATCTCTTGCTCAAGGTGACAAATGTATTAAGTGATCTATTCTAAAATAGAATCAAGGTCTTCTAACTTAAGACAACACTGTTTCTACATGTTAAAATTCCAGAATAAACTTTTCTTCCAATTATCCCGAGAATTCCATAAAACCATGTCATCAATACCTTCATTTTAAAGAGCAAGACAATGAGTAACAGAGTGAATTAGAACCCAGTTCTCCTGAATTTCAATCCAATCCTTTCTCCTCTGTATTTATTCAACTACTTTCACTTTAAATTTATCACTATTAGTTTTATTTCTTTAGCAATTTCACTTGGTACAGATTTAATGGTAGGGAGTTCACAGAGCAGGTGAGTTTTAGTTGGGACTAGAAGGATAAGGAGGGACGTAACAGGTTAAGGGAAAGGGACAGGGCAAATTCTGGGAAGTTACAGAATAGACAACAGAACAGGCTCAGAGAGAGATCTGGATATTCAGGAACACGGTAAAAAATGCTGGAAGTGCAGAGTGGAATTGAAAAGAGAAAAGGCAGGCCACAGCAGAGAAGCAGGTGATTGGATATACATTGGATTCAGACTTGAATATTCAGGAACATTTCTTTCAAAAGTAAATGAAGACAGCCTGTTACTTTGAGGAAAACTACTGTATTTGTTGCCAATGATACAATGTGAACTTTCAAACAAAAACTGGAATCTTCAAAAACTTACTATTAGCCATGAGTTTGACAGCTTCTCAATACTTGTAGACTTTCCAATGAGATCGAAAGTGATATTAGATAGATGTGATTTTTTTGATATTCTATAATGAAATGTGTCAACATATGGCAGATTTTCAAAACCCAGGAAATCAATATTTTCCAAACTACCAGTGTGTGATGTTATAAAGTCATGTTTGGGCAAACGAGCCATCCAAGTGCAAGACAGATGAGTGGATTTCAATGCAACAGAGTAGAAAATGTTCAATGATCTGAATTCATATTTCATGCTGAAACTATCTTTTAAGGAATTAGCACTTATTAAATTTTGGAATGATATTAAAGAAGAATATTTACAATTATGACAAGACTATTAAAATACTCTTTCCTATTCTGATCATATGTCAGAATGAGGTCATATGCTTCACACACTTCAACTAAAATGATGTATCACAACAAACAATGCAGAAGCAGATATGAGAATGCCGCTGTCTTCCATTAAGCCAGCCATTAAATTGATATGCAACAATGTAAAACAATGCCCCTCTTTTCATTAATTTTTTGTTTTTAAAAATGTAATTAATTTTCATAAAAATAAGTTATTCACATTAATATTTAATGGGGACAGTTATTTTAAGTGATTTAACACTTTAAAATTTTTTTTGCAATTTGTAATAAGGTAATATCTACAGATATTACCAACATAAGCTAAAGTTCTTTGTGGTCCTTCAGAATGTAAAGGGGTCCTGACACCAACAAATTGAGATCCACTGCTGTTGAGTACGAAGGAAGTGGAGAGGACATGATAGAATTCAGGAGTAAGTCATTGCAATAACAGATTCACGACAAGATGAGAAACTGAGGAGATGATGAAAACGAAAAGGTATGAAAAATTTGAAGTTTCTGACATTTCTCACAAAAATCTGGGTGCGGAGCTGGGAACACAGATGGTAGTACTAGTTTAATCCGTTAAATTTGTTAACGTTGAGGTCTAGTAGGAAGTTGAAGAAAATTATTTGGAAATCCCAAGTGTAGTTACACGTAGAGATAAAGATATGCAGGTAACTACAGACACAAATAGAAATTACTCAGGAGAAAATAGATGAGTAAGAAGCTAAAAGAACCAAGGATGAATATCTGGGTAAAACGCAGTATTTCAGGACAGAAAAAAAAAGGAATAGCCAGTGAAGGTGGTTCATCAGTTGCAGTCAGAGACACAGCAAAAGAGCTAGGAGTAAGTAAAGTTCTGGAAGCCAAAGGTGGGATCAGTGAAATAGGGGATTGTTTCAGGGTGAAGATGCTATTAGTCCTTATTGAGTAATAACAAGGACATAAAAGAAAGATACTAGATTTGTTTAAAAGGAACAAAATAGATATCTTTATCAAAAGTAGAGGATGTCAGGAGTCGATGTTAATAGGAGAATGATTAAATGATACATACTATTTCATTTGTTAAAACAATAATGCATGGCTTTAATATTATAACTTAAGCAAATTCAAGCTAGTTGAAGAAAAAAAGCAGTGAATTAAAGCTCAGGAAGTACAGGCCATTTTAATCTATTAGTTCACGAAACACAGCAATTGACAGAGGACGAAAACAAAGTTAATGAAACAGGAATATAAAAACTACATGTATATTCTTTTCCAAGTGAGAAGACCCATCCGTACGCTTGTCAATCCTTTGAAAAAACAGCCAAAAAAGAGAAGAAAATTAAAAACATGAGAGAGCAGAGGTAAGCTGATAAGAGATAAGTCTCAAAACAGAGTGGAAGAGATGGACTCCAGGGCTCAACGAAAGGACGTTCCTTTTCTTCTAAGTCAGGAGCAAAGGAGAAAAGGAAAGATGATGTTACAGGTAACTTTAGAGTGCTACCTATCACACTCTACTGGGGAAGTTCCTGCCCAATGACCTTTATTCTTTTTCTTTAAAATAAAAGTTAAAATTTCATGCTAAGACTGAAAGGGGTTAGGGTAAAGGACTGAAACAGCATAGAGAGAAAAAAATAGAACTGCTGAGGGTCAGTAAAGGGATTGTGAAACCACAATGAAGACCCAGCCAATCAATACACAAAACAAATCAACAAAGATGCTGAATCGTTGAAAACATCTACATTTGTAGAATTAAACCAAAATATTATAGATGCTCCAAGCAAATGAAAATAGAATGTCTAACCCAATAAGACCATTGGGTTATCTTGTCAGGTCACTGAGGGTTAAACACTGATGCAGAGAATGCCACATATCCACTCATTAATAGATCATCATTTTCTATGAAGTTATTCTCAGAGATCAGAGTAGCAGTAGTGAACTTCCCTGAATAATCATGAAGTCCCACTATTGTTTTCTTGCAAGGGGACTAATAAAGATCAGATGTTTCAAGTTATCCAACACAGTCTATTAGCAATTTAATAAGTGTTTTACTGTTATTATAATCACGGCTCTAGAAATATTATTTCATATTTACATCATTTCTCAGAGGAGCTATTTGTATGTACATAAATTTGAATAATTTGCTTCATAAATTCTAAGTGTGAATTTCCATAAAATGTCTATGGTAAAGGAACTCATTAATAAAGGGTCCTCAGCTCTCGGCAGCACAGCAGTGGCATGCCTATTCCAGGGAGTAGCAAAGGAGAATATAGAACACCCTTGCAATGTACTCCATTTTTTTATCACATTATAGAAATTATTCACCTCCAAAAGAAGAAAAAAGAACACGTTTCTTTAAATCAAATTCCTTAATCTGTGAAAATTTGGTAGGCTATGAATTCAGACAATTCACCTTTCACATGTATTATTCTTCTACTTTGGAGTTCTGTAAAATACCTACATTTCAATAAGTCAACTCTGAAATTAAATGCCATTAGAAGTTAACTTGGTTAAGAAATAGAATTTTGAGTATTCATTTTCTGTGGGCTAGATTTGACTGGTTCAAAATTAGGAAACAAAAAAAAACAAACACTGAAAAAATCTAAAATAGTTAACCCTGAATATAAAGGTGCCAAAGCAATCATAAACAAAAATTTATTGTATCATAAAAGATATGGTTGCCATGAATGAAGGAAGGAAAGAAGGACAAAGGAAATTAGGAGACTACTGATCAAACTTTTCATGATACAAATTAGAAAATTGAGACCCAGATAGTTTAAGTGACTTATTGAAAGTCATATAGTCAATTAGCAAAGAGCTAACTAAGATATAGCAGTGTTCTTTCTGCTATAATGCCTTATGCATTATGATTTGGTAGACATACAAAGTGAATTTAAACAACATATATTTTACCTCTAAACGTGGTCCCAGTGATCCATTAACCCATCAAAAGATTAAATTTATGATTTTTCTATATAATCATTTACTCAATTCCCTTTCATTTAGCATGCATAAATGGAACTCTTATGCAAAGAATTTTTAAGTAGTCAGGATAAAAGTATATATAACCATCTCATCTCAAGTATTTACAGTTTAGTTAGATAATTAACACTATATACACTTCAAGTAGAAAATCAAAGGATCATCTTTTAAAGAATTAAATCTAATCAAGTGATAAAACATACAAGTATGGACAAAGACGATTTCAGGAGATCAAGAAGAGGGAGTTTAACATTAGCTTTAATTCTAGGCCCCTGAGATCTTAGGGCTGAAAAGAACTTTTAAATACTCTTTTAACTTCCCAGTGTTGTCTGATTTGGGTTGTTTTCCTAGCCAAGCTAAGTTCAATCACTCTGGCAACAAAGAAATCCATTTTCTCCTTGGATTATTCTATAGCAATGGTCGCCAACATTTTTGGCACCAGGGACAGGTTTCATGCAAGACATTTTTTCCATGGATCAGGGTGGGGATGGGATGCTTTCAGGATAATTCAAGTGCATTAGATTTATTGCGCAGTCAAACTTCCCAGCTAACGATAATCTTTATTTGCAGCCACTCCCCAGTGCTAGCATCACCACCTCAGCTCCACCTCAGATCATTAGACATTAGATGTTCATAAGGAGGATGGAATCTAGATAATGCACAGTTTACAGTAGGGTTCACACTCCTATGAGAGTCCCATGCCAGGGCTGATCTGACAGGAGGCAGAGCTTATGTGGTGATGCCAGCGATGAGAAGCAGCTGTAAATACAGATGAAGTTTCACTCACTCACCCACTGCTCACCTCCTGCAGCCAGGTTCCTAACAGGCTACCAACCAGTACCAGTTCATGGCCCAGAGTTTGGGGACTGCAGTTCTACAGTATCCTCTAAACTGAGCTTGTCTTCTTTTATGTTTCTTTCTCTGGTCTTAGTTCTATAAGTTGAAGTCATACAAACAAAGTCTAGCTCATCTTATATGACAACACCTCAAACAGCAGTGATACCTCTTCTAACGACAACTCTTCTAATAACAACCCACAGTACAATGAATCAAACAACACATGACAGACTCTCACGTTCATGCAAATACCAATCATGATTCTCTGAGAAAACGCCCATGTATTTCTCTCATAAACCATGGCAACCAGACTTTAACACAATGCTCCAGGTGATATACCTACCATGAGATTAACACTTTTTTCTTTCTAAAACTTGTATTTCTATCAATGTCCAAGGCATAAAAGTATTAAACAGCCACAACTTGCTTTTAATTCACATTAATCACATTCTCAACTAAAACTTCTAATTATTTAAAGAGTTTATAAAGCAAGGTAATATTTGAGATGAGCTCTGAAGAACTAGTGAAATCTGATATATTAAGCAGGAAGTTGGCATGTCCAAGCATAAACATACCCAAACATAAATAATGGCCAGAGAAGGTTAGGAACAAAGGCAGGTCAGCGTTTCCCAAATGAGAGAGTAGTTTCATGTAGCTTGAAATATAAATTACGAAGGCTCTTGGAAAGTAAGGTAAATGTATGTACTGGATTCATCAAGTAATAAGGAGATATTGTGGGTTTCTGAACATAAGAATAACAAGATGAAAATGGAAACAGTATGTTCAGATGAATAATAACAATCGAAGAAAAAATAGGATGAGTAATTAGGAAAATATTGTAACCAATATGTTGAAAATGATGGTAAGAGGAAGTGCAATGAAGAAAAACTTGAACATGCCAGATACAGGAGATTATTTTAAGGGAAAAGTAGGTTCCATTTAAGTTTCATGCCTGAATAACTGGAATAATGAAGATGTCAATTTCAAAACCTGGCAAATTATTTGGAAATGAAAGATCATTAATTTAATTGATTGTAAAATAATAGCATGCCATTAAAGTGGAATTGTTCAATAAGTTGTAAGAAAATACATAACTAAACATGAGTAAAATATTCTATCTAGATATGTTATAGTAATAACAATATAGACAATTTTCAAGAGTATCTATTTTATAGATTATCCATATTCTTTTCCAATAAACCTTTCATCCTTTGAAATTCTGCTACTGAAGATTTTTAAATCTTTATTATTAACACAAAGCCTAAATATATTTTACATAGTAGAGCTCTCCAAGTCAATGCTTCAAAAATAAAGGCAGATATATTTAAATAAATGGATCAGGACACACTTTTAAAAAACATGATTCTATGTCACTTTGCTATTGGATAATCATAAGGCTATAATCAAATGCAATATATTAGAATCATAGAATCTTAAAAATATTACAAATTGAAATGACCTTAAATATCGCCATCTGATCTAACCACCTATCCAACACTCAAACTTTTTCTAAAATATACTTGCCAAGTAATTATCCCACATATCTGGAAGCACTCAGGCTTCAGTACCTTCCTTCCCAGTCAATTATATCTAGGCAGAACTCTATTAGAGAGTATTCTTAATTTGAAGCCAAAAGTATTGCTCCCTGTGTTTCTATTCATTAGTCCCACTTTTAACTATCAATGCCAAGCAACAATGCCTACTTTCTTACCTACATCCCAGTTTTTCGAAAATTTGAGGACAACTTTCAAATTCTTAATATGACATGATTTTAATTACTTCTATTCTTATTTCTCTCTCTTAAAAATATTGACTATCACAGTGCAGAAATCTCTGTAAACTTTGCTTTAAGTAATTCTATTAAGTAATATATTTAATATTAGTAAAATACTACTTTCTTTCTCAAACACTATATACATATGTGTATATATTTATTTGTATCATGATTATGATATTATACAATATTTTTCCAAAATGTGCTCTTCCAAGCTACGTTTTCCCCTACCTATACTTGCACAAGTTATTTCCACACTAAAGTGCAATCTATACTTTCCATCTTGTTAGATCTAGCCCATCACTTGGTCCCTTTGAAATCATATTGGTTCCTAATTCTGTCACACATCTTTCTTGCCAGTCCCAATATTGCATATCCTCAGTTTGGATGAGTATTTCTTCTGTATAGTTTTATTTTGATCACTGAAATAATGTTGAATATGATGAGGCCAAAATTTTAAGAGGAAACATAATCCAGAATGAAGATGTTCCACTAATTATCTAGTTAACTCACCCAGTTTTCCTTATATTGAGACTATATTTCTAAATATTATCCAGTAGAGATCATATAACTTATTTTCAAGTAACTTGACAAAATCCAGATATATTGACTTAGTAAGAGATAGCCAAAGATATTTCAATTTTTATTCACCATTTAAACAAATTTTTATTATATGTATATTTTGTGTGAGGTGCTATGTTGTTCCCTAATGATTGAGTCAAATAAGACAATGTTCTCAAGGAGCTTACAATCTAGGAAGGTAGACAATCATAACTGGTGAGTAACATACAGTATTATAAACATTAGAGGCAATTATGGAACTGTGGAGGCACAGAATGGTTATCTAAACCAGACTGCCAGGATTAGGAAGGTTTCCCAAAGGATATAATAGGGTTTGAGTCTGAGTTAAGTGTGAGGTCATTTGGGGACAGTCAGATTAAAACGCTGGATGTTTGGGTGTCGTGCTCTTCAGAGAGGTCTGGGCTGGACATACACTTATGAATCAACAGTGAATAAATGGTAGTTACAGCCATGAATCTGGACAAGACCACTGAAGCAGGGATAACCAAGGAAGAAGGAAAGTATTGGCATTTTATGTAAATGGGAGAACATTTGCAGAGACATGAAAGAGCAAGTGTGTAGGAGACCTGACTCATGTGAGCTGGGTTGGGGCAGGGGCTGGGATGGATGCGGAAGACACTGCCGAGGTGTCAGAGGCCACTCCATCAAGAGCCTTGTGTGTGGGACCGAGAAATTGCAACCTTATCCAGAAAGCTCTGGAGTCCTGAAAAGCTCTCAATATGAAAATGATCTGACTAGATTTAAGATTTGGAGCATACACTATAGGGCCAGCGCCGAATGTAAATTGAAGGAGGAAGACAAGAAGCAGGGTGACTCAGAAGGAGTCCACCAAAGAGGGCAGGGAGGAGTAAGTGATGCAATGTACACATGGGGACAAAAAGGACGGCATATTCCACACAGGGAAGGACTGAATTGACAAGTGTTGGTGACTACTGAATTTCAGAAGCTAAGGTAGAAAGAGAAGGTCTAGGGTGATCCCAAGAATTTTAATTTGGTAAAGAAAGCAGGGATGTCATTTGCTGAGAAAGTGGTGAAAAGGGGTTCTGAATTCAGGTTTTATTATTTTGAGTGGAGTTTGAGGTCAAGGTGGGACAGTCAGGTTGAAACGCTGGATGTAAGCGTGGGGCACTCCTTAGAGAGGTCTGGGCTAGACACAGACTTAGGCGCTAACACTGAATAGGTGGTAGTTACAGAGATGGACTTGGACAAAATCACTCAGGCAGAATGGAAAATCAGAGGGAAGAACAATAGACTAAAGGCCATGCCAAATTCAAGCTTAAAATAAAAAGGTAACTATCCAAGGACTTATCTAAAATACTTTTATTAATTTAAAGTTTATTTCTTACTTGTCAATTCACATTAAATTTCTGAAATTTTTGGAAGCAAATTTACCACGCACTTTGTCAAGCTGGTACCTCTGCTCCACTTACACATCAAAAAATAACAAACAATAGCATTCATTTATGATTCTGTGGCATCTCAAAACAATGTGGGTTAAAAAAAGAAACACAAAAGAGGCCAGGAAAAGTTTATGATACGACTCAAACTTATTATCAAAATTATAGCCTGGAATATCAAGGAGCCCAGGTCCTTTATTTCTCCTACATTCTAAAACATGTTTCTTGTATTACAGTCTTTGGGGGGAAACGTTGTCATAACAATAAAATGGGAAGCTTTCACTCATGATTGCTACATATTAACCGCTTATGTCTGTACACTCCCATTGCCTCCCAATGCTACTGATAAAAAACAAAAATTTAAACAAATCAAAATATCACCTAGGCAAAAATTTTACCATACTATGGAGTACTATGGTAGTCTGTACTCCTGGGTTTTGTAATCTCAAATATTCCTCTTAATCAAAATGTTTTATATATAGTCAATTGATGCAAGATAAGAAAACTGGATTATGCTCTAATATACAAATAATTTGCCTATTCTTTCACAGACCTTTCTTATAGCTGAGATTCTAATCTGGATGTCTGAAGAAATTTGATGTAATAGATCCAATCACAGCCAGGGACAACTCCAGGCTTCTGAAGTTTATAACTCAGTGATAATCAAGCCAGAACTCTTAATAAAATACTCAAACACAAATATTCAACTCTAATTCTCCAAGGTACATCTTCTTTTTAATGAGCCAGATATTCGTCAGCATCGCCCTTACAACTGTTATTAGAGCTTTATCTAGTCTCATAATTACAAAAATAAAAAAAATTTAAAATTGTGATAAATTTCAAAGTTTAAATTTCAGTTAATTACTCAATATATCTAAAATATTGTGACAGGGGCTTAACAGGTATATGGTGGGTCTTCCACTTGAAGATTTCCATATTTGCCAAAAGAGAACTTTTATTATTTCACTCTTTATCTACTAAATTTAACTTTAAAAATCTGTCTGAAATAAGTGCAGACATTGTAGTATATGCAGTCAGTTTATACACAAGGCAATTTAAGATTGTAGTTCTGAAAAGAGAATGTCCTGTAAAACACTCTTGTAAGATATACGGTATTATAAGACTTGCTGTTGCCACCTTCAGAACAGTTTGATTGTAACACTGGATGTAGGGCAGGAAGAGAGGGTGGTTCAGAAGAAACCAAGAGCCCTATCGGCTTCTTCATATAGAGAAATCTGACTGATCCAAGGCAGCTTGACTTCGCACACAGAATCATCATAACTACAAGACACATACAACTGTTTATGTCAATATGTCAACGCCCATCGAAGAAAAGGTTAAGATATATAAATTATCTCTAAAACATGAAAATGTGTCCTTTCAGTTAGGAAGAGCAAGGCTTGTCAATGCCACTTCCCTGAAATGCTAATCAGCAGGTCGTGGCACAGAAACTGTAACAGTGCAGAGTAGCAATATCTGTAGATCGTAGCTTTTCTCAAACCTGCCCACGCTGTCCCCACTTGATACCCAACCTGGCAGATGACCAAGGGAGAACACGTAAACATTATTCAGGACCATTGTGTCACATACCCGGAAATCTAGCCTGACATCAGACTGTGTAGCGCTAGAACAAGCAAGACTATTAAAGGTGAAAAACAGGAGCTATCCTTTAATATGGAGCTTTATTTAATGCTAGACTTTGTGTGGATCACTACACTGTCTCCAGACCTTTAGTCACTCATAGTCCCATAAATAGCCATTGCAAAATACTGATTCCAATGTCCTTTCTTTATGAAATATACTTCCCAAAATGTACTTTAATATCTCTTACAGAACATCTGTAAAACTAGAACAATCTACATTTGAGTAATGATGATGCTGGAATAAAATGTTATCTATGATCAATGTAACAGTTAAGAAATCTTACTTGAAAAATGAACTGTGATGGCAAATTAATTTTTTATTGCAGTTCCTGCATATGTTGCATTATTACCTAAAAGCACATTACATTTCATAACAGAGTTTACATATATACTATTCTATTGGATATTATTTGCTTTTTTTCACCAGTAATAGTAACCATTCCTATGAAAAACAAAGAGTCCAAACCACAAAACTTTGTCTTTTACGGGGGTGTATTTAGATTTATATTTTGATTTTACAAGTGTCAAATTTAATCACATGCTTTTTGAGAAATACCCTAATTTCCTAATATAACTCATTTACAAATATTGAAATAGAAAATTGATTCTATTATGTGAATTTTCTTCTGCCATACATCAATAAAAACTAAACAGACCTCAAGATCACAGTTTACCTATCTGATTTTTCATGAATATACTTCTGAGGGGTATTTTTTAAAAAATCAATCTTTTGAACTGGTACTTACTCAAAACATAGAATCTGAATATCTAATTAAAGTTGTATATTTAATGTAAGAAATACTAGTGACTTTTTTCTACTTCTGTAAAGATGTATAAGAATTATATAAATCCACGGCATGAACAAAACTTGATAAAACTTTACCTTGAACACTAGGAATTAACTCACATTCTAAATCGCTCTTCATTCTGTCATATTCAACCTATGAAACAAATGTGTATATTTTCTGATATGAAAGTTTTTCTGATAGGTGTTTTAATAAACCACCTTACTTTTGTAAAAAATGCAATAACATTTCTCCATATAAGAATATAAGACATGAAGGACATACGATGGGCATAGATACTGCTTCTTTTTCCCTTTTCCTTTCTTTGAAGATTTCTCTTTAGAATAGGCTTCTTCAACCCACAAGGAAATTAAAATAAAAAAGGCAATCGCCAATAAAAACTTCATCTTGAAAAGTTAAATTTCAGAAGATCAATCTACAAGAAAGAACAGGAAAATATTTACATTTGTGAAGCAAATGATAACTGTACGACTGTCCCTTTAAGAAGCATGCACAAAGGGCAAGTACACTTGTACATCAAATCCTCATTGCTCAATCCTACACGGTTACACTTCCCTATATATTTAAAGTGTCTTTTATAAGTACTAGTAAAGGCTTTTTACATAGCATTAAAAGTCAGTTTAAATAATTGCACATAGAAAACAAGACCCCCATGAGATATAACAGATTACTATGTAAAATTTCTGATTCCGTAGTTATAGAAAATTATAAATCGATATTGAATTGCACAGTATATCAAAACATGTTTAGAAAGATGTCTGGAAGGATGTTTAACACAGTGTTAAAATGCTTATCTTGGGCCAGTACATTTGAAGTACTTTTTCTCTTAAAATTTCTATATTGTTTGAATTTCGCATGTATACTTTTTCAAAAACAATAAGAGTATTTTAAAAAGACAATTCCAAGTAATAAAAAACTGACAGAAATAAAAGAAAAAATTAGCATCAAAGAGTTCCGCACTCTAAATTCATCACGTTTTTATTTATACGCATTAAATTTGCAAGCTAACTTTTACCCCAAAAAGATGAATATTAAATTAACTTTTTAGCTTTCCCTCTTATGTGATAATAGCATTTATAATCAAAAAGGTAACTCCAGAAATTCTAGGTAACGCTATATGAAATAAAACAGCAAGTGTGATTATACTATTTCAATAATCTCCTTAGCCATGTTTTAATAACATTTCTCATGCTCAAATGAGAATTCTATTCTTGTCAGAGAGTCTGATGCATAAAAAAAAAAAACGAAACTTTAAGCGTCTACTAACACTGGACTATTTAAACCTCTTCTGCATCCTTCATTTCCAAATCATAATTTGTTCCTTCTTGATTGTTTTCTGCAGAGTAAGACCTGTCACATTCTTCAACATTAACTTAATTTCCCATCTCGCCCTTACAAATTTGATTCTCCTATGTCATGTTTTTCAAGTCCCTTTTGCCCAGGATTTTTCCCCATATTATCTCCACTCCAAAAGCAAGCCAGAGGGAATTCTCCCTGGTCCTTTGAACAGAAGACAACAGAGGGGGGCTTATCAGACCACCACCATCACCGAAAGGCTCTGTCCTCTGTCAGCTTACAGCATCGGACGCTCCCTGCCCCCATCCTACAGCGACAGCCGCTTCCAGATACCTTTGCCCACAGCGGCAGGTACTTCTCCCACCTTCACATCCTCGCCCCGGAAAACAGGGGGGCCGTGCTAACGGCTGCAAGGGGGCGAGAGAAATCAGCACTCGGCTCTGGCTTCACGCCCAGTCTTTCAAAGGGACAGCTGCAATGACCGGAAGATCTTCACAAACAAAACACGCAAGGAGCCTTCCCGGCCAGTCTTGCGTCCCCTAATTCTCCCGGCCCTCTGCATCCCTCCATCCGGAGCGTCTCGGCGGACGCCACCGCATCGGTGACCCGGCTGCCGCGGCCCGGTGCCCCGCGCCCCTCTCCGCGCAGGGCAGCGCCCGCCCCTCCCGCCGCACGCCGCAGTGCTCCCCGCGCGCCGCCACCCCAGGCTTGACCCGCGGTCTCCGCAGAGTCATCTGTTCCGGTCCCCAGACCGCCGCCGCCCCACCCCCTGTCCTCTCCTCCGAAGTGGAGCCCCTGGCACTTACCCGGAGTCGCCCCTGCCCGCAGCTGCCGGGTGAGATAGAGGCAGCTCTGGGCCCAGGTGGCGGTGGGTGCTGGGGGTGCGGCGGGCGCAGAGCGGGGGCAGCTGCGTCCCCGCCGCCCGCGCCACCGCCGAGCTCGGCTGACGCGCCTGCTCGGGCCGCGGAGCCTGCGCCGTGGCGCGCCGCTGTCGGGGCCGCTGCGGGGACCGCGCGCGGGCAGCTGGGGACCGAGAACGACAGAGGGGAGAGGGATCCCGGCGGAGCGACGTCACGACACCTTCCCCTTCAGGCACAGGAGGGGTTTCCGAGCTGAAGAAATGTAGTCCCCACTTTAGAGGGGACTCAAAACGACGGGGAGGAGGGACTGGGGTGATAGTGTTGGCACAAAAGGAAAAACAACCTTCCAAAGAGCTGGGATTGCTTTGGGTCAGCTTTTGATCACTAGCCACAGAAAACAGCAGAACAACAAATGACCTTCTTGGGCCGAAGTGGACAAAACATAGTGTCTGTGATTTCACCATCTGCCCACGATCCTGGCATCTCGCTTAATCTCGGAATCTTACTTCCAATTTCTAAAAGCCTGACCTTTCCAAACAAGCTTAAATTGGCCAAAATTATTAAGACAGTATAGTCATGCAGGTAAATACCATTTTTAATATTTGTTACATAGCTGACGTTTGTAAAGAACTTGGCAGTTTCAAAACACTTTTCACTTGCATTGTCTCATTTGGTCCTCACCACATTCCTGGGCAATTTTTATGTCATCCTTCCCATTTTATAGATGAAGAAACTGAAATTCAGAGATATTAAGAGATTTACTTAGGGTTACCAATCTTGAAAGGAATTTACTAGACTCTCAAAATCACTGATTTTCACACATCTCAGTTAGATATGGTCTCTGCCTTCTCATAAGAAAATGTTGTAGTCATTCCTGTTTAAGCAATAGCTTTTTATTTGAATACACAGCTCTTGGAAAAGACAGTTTTTTACCTGTTGAACATACATGCCTGATTGGTTTTTGAGTGAGAAAGCACTGTGTTAAGTGAGCATCACTTAGCATTGTATTGTGGACCTACAGATGTATCCACTAATAAATTTTTCGACCTATAGCATATAGGGGAGAGGAACATTGCCTGTATCTAACTGTATTCTGTAAGCTTCACAAGATATTCTGCTGCCTAAGAGTAGTGCTTATAAATAAGTGATTATTACTTTCTTTACACTACACAATGATCATTACTAAAAGAGCTGTACTATTTGGAGCCTCCCTAAATTGAATCCAGTTATTACTTTGATTTTAAAGGTTTATAAAAGAAAAACTGTATTGATAATACAAATTTTGGATGAGCGCCGTGGCTCACACCTGTAATCCTGGCAGTTTGGGAGGCTGAGGTGGGAGGATCGCTTGAGCCCAAGAGTTAGAGACCAGCCTGAGCAACACAGTGAGATCACGTATCTATGAAAAATAGAAAAACTTGTCAGGTGTGGTGGTATGTACCTGTAGTCCTAGCTACTAGGGAGGCTGAGGCAGGAGGATGACTTGAGCCCAGGAGTTTGAGGCTGCAGTGAGCTATGATGACACCACTGCAATTTAACCTGGGCAATAAAGCAAGACCCTGCCTTCCCTGCCCCCCCTCCAAAAAAAAACATTTTATAAGATATAACTATTGGAGAATAGATCATGTAAGGAAAAATGAAGGAGTTAGTTTTCGTGCAACCAGGGGAATTTAGAAGTTGAAGAAAACTGTAAAGTAATTTTCAAGCAATCAAAGAATTATTAAGAGTTTGGAATAATAGGATGTTCAGATTCCTGTAATAAAATAGACAGATTTTATTTACCAAATCTAATGTGCACATTTGGAAGGGTTCCTATGCTGAAATACTTAAAATGGACTTGTTCACTTTCCCCTTGTAATGTCTCTAACTATGCCATCTATGGATATTATATTGGAAAATTAGTTTATTCATAAGAAAAGTGTGTCAAACCATTTGGATGGGTTTGTGGAAGTTTTGTCCAAAGTTTAGGTTGATGACCAAAAAGCACCTTCATCTAGGCCTGTAAAGTGATCAAGTTCAGAATTTTCAATATTTTTCTATGAAGATGATCTGCTTATCTATATTTATATAGCCATTTTATAATATATTGTGAAAAAGGAAGCTTCTAAATAATAACATGAAATAATCTATTTTCCCCAATTCTGTCAAGTGTTTATCTACTTTTCTCTATTTTTTTCTATCCACATTCATTCACTCTCTCAGTAATTTTCATCTAGTCACATGGTTTTAAATACCACATTGACGACTCCAAACTTTACTTCTCCAGACTAGACCTCTCTCTGGAACTTGCACTTGTATATCCAAATGCCTCTCAGCAGCTCATCTTGCATATTTAATAAACATGTCAAACCCGACATGTCTAGAATTGAACTACTGTTCTCCCTCAAATCTCCACATTCAGCTGCCACCTTCTCAGTTGAGGGCAACCTCATTCTCTGGGTTTCTCAGGCCAAAAATTGTGAAGTTGTTCTTAATTCCTCCCTTTTTTTCACATCCAATCTATGAGCAAATCCTGTTTGCTCTCAAATTTTATCTAGAATTTAGCTGCCTCTTACCATTTCTCCTGCCGCCGTCATCTCTCCGTTGGGTTAGTGCAATCGCATCCTGGCTGCTCTCCCTGCCTCTGCCGCAGGTCTACCCCTCTCTGAGCGTTCTCAATGCAGCGTCCAGAGCGGTCCCTTTAAAACATGTCATTTGCCATAGGATGTCATTCCTCGGCTCAAAACTCAGCAATAAGTCCCCACTTCACTCAGATTATAAACCAAAGTGCTTACAGTGGTCTATATGCCCCCCCAACTTGTTATGCGCCCCTCCCACTAACTCTGACTTCTCCCACTCTTGTCCCCTCTGTCCCCACCACAGTGATCTTGCTCCCAATGCCAGGTGTGGTCCCACCTTAGGTTACTCGCCTCAGCCGCTCCCTCTGTCAAAGTTGCTCTTCCCCCAGACAACCGCATATCTAACTCCCTCACATCATCAATGTTTTTCCTCTGATGTCACCCTTTCACAGAGATGTATCGAATGTCACTTAAAAATGCAAACTCTCCCCATCCAAGGATTTCTGATCCCTTTTACCTGCTTTTTGTTTTCTTTTCACAGTACTTATTACCTTTTAATATATGATATATTTATTACATGTTTGTTGCATCTGTTCACTAAAATGTTAGCTCACTGAAGACAGAGATTTTGTCTATTTTTGTCTGCAGATGTTGCCCAGTCACCTAGAATAGTGTTGAATGAATGAGTGAATCTTGGCCTAGTTACTTACCTTCAAATTTCGTGTTTCCTTGTCAGCGGCAGAATTTGAAGGACTGTTCTAAGAACTGAACAGGTTAATTGATGTTAAGTATCTGGTACAGAAAAGCAGGGCCACAATTAATTACCCCTCTCGTTTTTGTTTGTTTTAATTTGCTTAATGGAATGATCAATTTTTGATTAATGGGACCCTGTTATACATTTATTTCTGCTTTCTTATTCCTTTCTTTATATCTATGCTGAAAACATCTTATGGGCCTACATCAAAATAATTGATAGGAACCCTATTTCCTATGTACCCATCTTCACCTGGCCTATAATATATTATTTTATTTGATTTGATCATAAAACATGAATGTGGCCCTAAATATATTAAGAAATCAGACATTGGAAGGAGAGAGACTATTCTCACCAAATCATTTGTTCATATGATAAAATGTTACCGCTCTTGCTACTGCCTAAATAGCCTTAAAACATAAGTCTTGATTATATAAATTATTTCTTTCCCATTTCTTCCATATATGAGTCATATTTATTCTTTAATGATATCTGAATTGTAATAGTCATTCATGACATTTTTCATCAAAACTTGTTAATCAAATATTTTCAAGAAAATCATGACCAGCTGTTTTAGACTGGTTTTCCCCCAAATCATCATCTTTAAAAATTTCTCAAAGTAGATGATAAGAGTATAATTAGAAATAAAGATATTACAGTGGAAAATGATGAGAATAGTGGGTCAGTTATTCAGCATCTGTTAAGCACTATTTATGAACTTTAAAAGAAAGTCAAGCTTACATTAGGAGATATTGATGAGGAGCCAATCTTATCAGAATAAAAATAATATTCGGTAACTGTAGAAAACTTCCGTGTTTTCCTCACGTAGTACGTTATCCTTAAAGTATTCTCTAATTTCTTAAGTATTTTTAAACTAACTTTTAAACAGTAATAGCCATTGTTTACTGATTATTAATGGCAAGAAATGTCTTTTACAGTGTGCTTGTAAATCTTCAAGATTTATTTGCAAGTTATTTTCATAGCTATATTTTTGATGAGAAATCAGAGGCTTAGAAAAGGAAATTAACTTATCCAGGGTAATAGAGTTGGAAGGGGAAGAGAGAGGATTATTTCATCTTCAATGTCCTATTACAACATTAAGACCCCTGGTTCCAATTGCACACAGGTGAGTGGAGGCAGATTATTTTTTACACACAGACATGCTTGTGTAGAATTCTGGCTGCAGATTATAAAACTGAAGTCAAAGGTCCTGTGCTAGTACTAGAACCAGGCTTACTTCGAACCCCAGATGGCCTTAAAGATTAACTAATATGTGATTCATTTTTTACTTAAATATTTTTGTCTCTTCAACGTAACAGAAATAGTAATAATAACAACAAAAATAATAATGATTATCATTATTGATGGAGGGTATAATATACTATTTTTCAGATACTATGCAAACTACTTTACATTTATTATCTCCACAATAACTTTATGGTGTCAATACTATTCCTGTTGCAATTTATGGATGAAGACCTATAGGCATTGTGTAACTTTTCCAAAGTCACTTTGCCAAAACAGAAATGTACCTAAGTATGTCTGATTCTGGAAATTGGGCCCCTAAAATATTTTCTGTGTGACCATAACTTTTATATTCAATAACATCTCATGATACACAAAATAACAAAAATATTCAATTAAAACACCACATTGTGATGGTATGAAAAGATAAAAGAAATATGAATAAGATCTTCCTATTTATGAATTTAAGCATTGTATTCTGTTTCATATAATTGAGGAAACAGTTCAGAACAATCAAATGGCCCACCTCAATGTCTACCAATCTGCCATCGGTGCTTACCCCCATGGGGACGAACCATCTGTGGTTTGTGGTGTATGGACCTAAAATAGATATCAAGATTGTAATGCATTTTCAGAGTATTCACTACTATGATACATCTTTTAGATAAATTAGACATATGCCCTACATTCTTAGCAAAAAAACAAAAAGCAAATATTATCACCCTCCTCCATGTAAATGACGTGATATTATTACTGTTTCAAGAATGTGCCTTAGAAACAAATAAACCTATTGACTATTCAGTGTTATAAAGGGTGGTCCAATATCAATAATATCAAATTCACTCCTTTTATCCAAAACTCTTTACATCCTGATAGATATTACTACGAAACTGTCAATTGCAGATCAGTTTGTGCAAATTATTTATTCTTCTTATTTTGTGGTTAGCGTGTGACAGTCAGCTCATTCAGGACTGCTCCAAGCCAAACATTCCTCTGAAGCAATGATGACAGTTATTATGGCAAGAGCAGATGACTAGTAACTCAGGTCCACAAAGCTGCCAGTCAAATATAATCTCTTCCAAAAGCAGTTTTTATTATGTCTGAGCAAAGTTATAGTTGTCTCTTCTAACAAGCTTTGAATCTGCCCATCAGCATTCCTGCAGATCGGAGAAGAGGTCATGCTATCCTCCACCAGCCAGCATTTCAAGTTTTAACTGTCTAAGACAACAGTCCTCTTCCTCTGAAATCTAAAGCAGATATGCACTTTCAGTTCAATAAGCAATCCAGCAATCTGCCTTTTACGAACTTATCAACAATGTCAATCTTAACTTTTTTGTTATCTCCTTATTTTAAGACCTAGGACAGTAAACAATTAATATTGCAGAAGTATTATCTAAGGACTGTGTAAGGAATTTATGCTTCTGGGTAATCTACTATCACGATAGATCAACTAAAAGCTCCAAACATGTAGATTATGAATTTTAAATCTGTCTTTGTAGGAAATGTTTCATATTAACCAACACCAGTAAACTCCATTTATATTTATGTATATGCCATGATATATAATGAATAAGAACCGGCATTCTACTTTACTATTTTTCTTTAGAGTAAGCAAGTAAATGGGCAATAGCCCTAAAAATATTTTTAAAAAGCTATAGAAAGAAAACCACAGTATTTATCAAATTATTAGGGTTTTAAAATTAGGCTCATCAAGCAAGCCCTCAACATGTCATCATTAAGTACCTACTTAAGCTTGCAGGAGATTTTTAAGATTATATCTTTCTAATCTAATTTTTAAAGTCTTTCTTTATCGATAGAATTTATATGCAGTACCGGTGAAGGAGAAGAACATTTGTTCTAGGGTAATAGCATCAGCAGACAGAGTGAGAGCAGAGAAGTAAAAATACATTCAGAGGCTGGCTTGGCTGGGGAAGATGCCAAGAGGAAAGTTAATAAAGCATTAGGTTGGGTTAGAAAAAATGGGATCTGAATAAAATATTTGGATAAAATTCTGGAGGTTAGCATTTTTTAAAGCATGTTCCATTCACCATTAGCCCTCTGGATGCTCCATGGCAAAAAAGAGGTCAATAAAAAATATTGTCGGCCGGGCGCAGTGGCTCATGCCTATAATCCTAGCACTCTGGGAAGCCGATACGGGAGGATCACCTGAGGTTAGGAGTTCGAGACCAGCCTAAGCAAGAGCAAGATCCCCGTCTCTACTAAAAGAATAGAAAAAATTAGCTGAGCATGGTGGTGTGTGCCTGTTTTTCCAGCTACTCTGGAGGCTAAGGCAGGAGGATAACTTGAGCCCAGGAGTTTGAGGTTGCTGTGAGCTAGGCTGACACCACTACACTCTAGCCTGGGAGACAGAGCAAAAAAAAAAAAAAAAAAAAATACACACACACACACACACATATTTAGTCTATCATATTTCGTCTCTAAGAGTTATAAAGTATCTGCACATATTAATTTTTGTTATATTATAAATAAAATAACTTGTCAACATTGTTTTACCCAGTGCAATGAACTAAATGTTTGCGCTCCCTTGAAATTTATATGTAGAAATCCAACCCCCAGTGTGACGGTATTAGGAGGTAGGGCCTTTGAGTGGTAATTAGGTAATGAGGGTGGGCCCTCATGTATGCAATTAGTACCCTTACAAGAGGGACCCCAGGGAGCTCTCTAGCCCCCGCCACCATGTGAGGACACAGCGAGACTGCTGTCTAAGAACCAGGAAGCAGGCCCCTACCACAGACCAAATCTGTATGTCAGTATCTTAGTACAGCTGCTATAACAGAATACCATAGACTGAGTGCTTAAACAATAAACATTCTTTTCTCCTAGTTCTTGAGGCTGAGAAGTCCAAGATCAAAGTGCCAGCAGATATGGTGTCTGGCGAGTGCCCACGTCCTGCTGAGCAGACAGCCATCTTTTCGTTGTATCCACACATGACTGAGAGAAAAGTCATCTCTGATGTCTCTTTTATAAGGCAACTAAGTCCATTCATAAGGGCTGCATCCTCATGACCTAATTACCTCCCAAAGGCCCCACTTCCTAATATCTCCACATTGGGGGTGAGGATTTCAACATATGAATTTGAGGAGGACACAAATATTCAGTCCATAATAGTCCATGACCTCAAAAAGCTCTTCTAGCCCATCCAGTGCTATATAACAACTACTTCCTGACATCTCCACCAGTGGATCTTGCCGGAATTACCAATTCAAAATATATAATTGTCCCCAGATCTCTGAACTTCTTACACTCCAGTGTTTAATATTTTGATAAAAAGCACCATCATCTACCCAGTTTCCCCAATCATCTTGTACAACTTACCACTTCACACATTATACTTCAGTCCATTGACCTCTTTCTCTTCCTCCAATAAGCCAAACTTATCTTCACCTAGATGCCTTTACCATTGTACATTTTGTGAGCAATGCTCCTTTACCAGTTTTTCCTAACATAGAATGTTATCCTTTATCTTAACCTGGGATGCTTTCTTAGCATTTCCTGATCTGCTAAGTTAGCATTACATGGTGCTTTCCATTTCATTATGCCCTTTGGCCTCTTTAAAACCCTTATAACAATCTGCAATCATCCTGTTTATTTGTTTACGTGTTTGTCTCTTCCACTAAAACGTAAGGTCTGTGAGAGTAGAGACTACACCTGTCTTACTCAATATTGTATCCTCTGCATTTAGCACTGTTCCTGACAAATAATAGGAATTTAGTAATACTTTTTAAATGAACTTATTATATATTTCCCTGGGCTGAAATGCAGAAGGCTAAGCAGGTAACACAGGAAAGATTTATCAAACTATGAATAGAAGGATATCTAGAGTTGATAATCCTGGATAGTAAATATATCACTAGAATATTGTATTATGTAGCGAGATCCTTTACTAATTTTTTTAATTAAAGCAATTAAAGTCCCTTTTGCTAAAAGCAAAATTAAGGAGATTGGGTTGTTTAATTTCATTTCTATTACCCATGGGGATAATCCAGAAAGTCAAGAAGAGGAAATAAAAAGGTCGCTTCTAGCGGCCAGGCGCAGTGGCTCATGTCTGTAATCCTAGCTCTCTGGGAGGCCGAGGCGGGCGGATTGTTTGAGCTCAGGAGTTCGAGACCAGCCTGAGCAAGAGCGAGACCCCGTCTCTACCAAAAATAGAAAGAAATTAATTGGACAGCTAAAAATATATAGAAAA
>CAUYSK010096285.1:0-30556 GCA_963575035.1 Avahi laniger | reverse complement strand
GGCTAGAGTGCTGTGGCGTCATCTTAGCTCACAGCAACCTCAAACTCCTGGGCTCAAGCAATCCTCCTGCCTCAGCCTCCCGAGTAGTTGGGACTACAGGCATGCGCCACCATGCCCGGCTAGTTTTTTCTATATATTTTTCGTTGTCCAATTAATTTCTTTCTATTTTTAGTAGAGATGGGGTCTCGCTCTTGCTCAGGCTGGTTTCGAACTCCTGAGCTCAAACAATCCGCCCGCCTCGGCCTCCCAGAGAGCTAGGATTACAGGCTTGAGCCACCGCGCCCGGCCTGCAATCTACGTTTTAAAATTACAATCAGACT
Source organism: Avahi laniger (assembly GCA_963575035.1). Classification (NCBI taxonomy): domain Eukaryota; kingdom Metazoa; phylum Chordata; class Mammalia; order Primates; family Indriidae; genus Avahi; species Avahi laniger. The sequence goes on along the minus strand of CAUYSK010096285.1, from coordinate 30,236 downwards.
TCTGTAGCAATAAAACTGCATTTCTACATAATAGATTATAGAGAAGCAAATGATGATTTCTAGCTATGTATTTCTATAAGAATTTATGTATCATAAATATGTCTTGCTAATGCTTTTTGATTCAAAAACAATTTTAATTTATATAAATAACTGACAAGGAAAATACCTTCTCTAACTACAAAGATAACTAGCTAAAGAGAATTTAAAAGCTTTTCTTTAAAAGTGCTATAAAATGCACTATAATGTACATTTTCAAAGTCATGAATCTCAATTACTTAATGTACCAACATCTTTCCGTTTTTATGAGGCTGGTGGGAAAGCTTTCTTTACCTTCGATTTGGTCTAAAGAGGACGTATTCTAAAGCATGAGTAGAATTGTTGGCAGTGGAGATGAAGCTGAAGAGAAGGAAGACGAGGTCGGGCACACCGAGGATGCGGGTGAGCTGCTTGTGGAGAACCTGCTCTCTGTATGACATCTGCTGCTGCGTATTGCGCCGGAATCTGTACCATCCAATAACTTTCTGCAACAAAAACAGAAAAAATTGTATTTGAAGTTACATGAAATCTTACAAACTTAATTCTGAATGTATCCATAGAAACCTGTGCACACAAATGTTCATAGCAGCTTTACATGCAATAGCCCCAAACTGAAAACAACCCAATTGTCCATCAGCAGGTAAATGGATAAACAAATTGTGTTAGAATCCATACACTGGAATCCTACCCGGTATAAAAAGGAATAAACTACTGGTGTATACTACATGGAAGAATCCCAAAATAATTAAGCTGAGTGAAAGAAGCCAAATCAAAAAGAAAAAAAAGAGTATATGTTATAGGATTCTATTTATATAAAATTTTAGAAAACGAAAACTAATCTGTAGTGACACAAAGCAGATCAGCGGTTGACTGGAATGGGGATGGGAAAGGGTGAGAAGGTGGGATTAGAAAAGGGCACAAGGCAACTTTCCCAGGTGATAGATATGCTCATTGCCTTACTATGGTGATGGTTTCACAGGTACATATATACATCAAAGTGTATACTCTAAATATGTGCAGTTTATTATATGTCAATTCTACCTCAATACTCTATTTTTAAAGTTTAGCCTTTGCTGGGCACAGTGGTTCACACCTGTAATCCCAGTATTTTCGGAGGCTGAGGCAGGAGTGTTGCTTGAGCCCAGGAATTGGAGACCAGCCTGGGCAACATAGTGAGACCTTGTCTCTATAAAAACTTATTAATAATAAAAAAAAAATTAGCCAGGCATGGTAGAGTACGCTTTTAGTCCTAGCTACTTGGGAGACTGAGGCAAGAGGATTGCTTGAGTCCAAGAGTTTGAGGCTGTAGTAAGCTATGATCATGCCACTGTACTTTAGCCTGAGTGACATAAACCCTGTCTCCCAAAAAAAAACAAGTAAGTTTAGCTTTGTTAGCTTGAGCCACATACCCTAACTGAACTGGCTAAAGTAAATTAAACTGACATGCTTTCTGGAAGAAAACTTCTCATAATGATTTGCTGGACATCTGGAAGACAGATGGCATAAGAGACATCTGGAAGCTTGCTAAAATGCAAATCCTTGGGCTCCACCCAAATCTACAGAATCTGAACCTCTAAGGGTAGAGGTTAGGAATCTGAATTTAGGGTAAGTTTCTGAGTTTTTCTTTTGTATACTGAAATTTAAAAACTTCTGTTGTAGAAACAATTCTTTTTGAGACAGGGTCTTATTCTGTTGTTCAGGCTAAAATGCCATCATAGCTCACTGTGGTGTCATCATAGCTCACTGTAACCTCAAACTCCTGGGCTCAAGCAATCCTCCTGCCTCAGTAGGGTGCTTGTGTATTAAAAAATTTTTCTGTAGAGGCAGGGTCTTGTCATGTTCCTCAGGCTGGTCTCCAACTGCTGGATGCAAGCGATCCTCCCACCTCAGCCTACCAAAATGCTGGGATTACAGGAGTGAGCCACCATGCCCAGCCACAATTTAATTCTTTATTAGAAGAACAATCTTCATATAGCTTCCTTCTTTGAAACAAACCCTTTGAGTAAAAATCCTGTTTTATGAAGTAAAGGTAGTTTAAAACTGTTAATGTCATATTAAAATCAACAGTAAATTTAGATTATGTTCTGGCACTCTAGCCCAGGTGACAGAGCAAGATTCTGTCTCCAAAAAAAAAAGTTAGAAGTGTTTCCCTTCAAGAAAAAGTAGACAGAAAAACTGCCAATTGGCTAGAGCTATAGAAGTATGTGAATATGCACATTTCAGTCTAAGACTCAATACTCCATACTAAACGTAGGAATTACCTCTTCTGTAGGACTGGGCATGTCTCACACTTTCTCTGTCTCCCTGCAATGCCTGAACAGTGCTAGCACATTAGCTGTTTTCATGAAATACTCATTGACTAACAGAATCTTGCAATGGCTATTGGATGAGTAATAGTGCTTTTCAGTTATGCCAATTCCAACTGTTCTATTCCATTTGTAATTTTTTTTCTAGCTGCCTTTTAAACAGAAATTCCATTTGTATTTTCTGAGAAGTGGGAGCCTTATTAATTTATGTCTAATACAACTGATAGTAATCAATTTATTGTTTTGATATTTGCCCATAGTTTTAAATAGATTCTCCTCATTCTGATCAATGAAGGATGAGATGGCAAATTAATTTGCATTGGTGATACCTTTGATTCTACCTTTTAGAGTGAACAAACAAGCTAGTTGCACGATTACTGAGAAACTATGTCACTGAGGTTGAAAAGCCCATTTTGAACAGCTGTATTAGGGTTGTGATGAAGAATTATAGATATCTTTCCCTAAAATCTGATCTCTGTTGAAGTCTGACAGCCAATTTCTCACACAGACTTTCTATTTTATTTTCTATGCTAGACATTCACTTTCATTATCTGAAGCCAAAGCAATCACCCCAAAACTGAGCACATTTATCGTCTTTAGCTTACGTTCTTTTTGGCCTTATGATACTAGCACGGCTGTTACAGTTATCTTTATCTACTTCAGAGTTTCTGGAAGACATAAATCCTCCTGACTTGCTTTGTTTGGCCTTTGCCTAAAATCCAAGGCCTGTGAAAACTTTGTAAGCACATACAGATTCTGCCAGAACAGTAATTTAGCCCAATAACCATGCTACACCTACTGGGGGATTTTCATACCAAAAACATTAGCCTCTATCTTAAGCCTAACATTTTAAATGTACCTTTTAGGTAGTATAACTACCCTTTGAAGTGAAGATATAATTTTGTACCTTTGCTGTGGAAAAAAATCCAAACTAGAATCAATTATAAAGAGCTTTTCTGTCATCTAAATATTAAATATCATCTCTGCTTTTGTGCTGAAAATTTGGATTTTTGAAAAAAAAAAGCTTACAGATTTCATATTATGTATAAAGTATCACAGGAAATACAATGAAACATAAAACATAGTTTTTGCCCTCAGCAAATATCATGGAACATGAAACACGATTTCCGAGTAAAGTGCAGCAACAAACTCACATCAAAGGAAAGGAACACACAAACATTTGTTTTAACACAAAGTTCTATAAAATCAAAACTACAAATCAACTTTTAACATTTTTGAGACTGTTAGCCACAGTAAAAGCAAAGTCAACTCTAGATGACAACTTATCTAGATCTACTGTGTCTCAAACAGCAAATCCTAATATAAAATACGAAAGTAAGTCGGAGTCTGGGAGATGAGGCTGGACCACTAAGAGATTCCAGGATGTATCTCATGGACAAATCATTGACAATGAGTGCAGGACCACGTGATGCCCTTCCCGCGATGCCCTTCCCACTCGGGCAGGCAGCTTGGTTAGCCTGCAAGGACTCAGCACCTCTAGTACTTACTATCACACACAAAGCCATTTCTCCTTTCTTCTGACCTACCCTTCCACAATTCCTATTCTTCCTCTTATCCTTACATGCTTTTCTTTCTTCCTTTGCATGAAATATACCCATCAGTGGTACTGAGAAGGTCCTGTACATCAGAAAGGCTGTTGATTTGATCTAACTGCACTTACTCCTGACACCCTTAAACAAAGGCATTTTGTTTTCTGTCTGGCAAGTTAAAAACTTTCATTGGTACTTTTTTCTCAAGTGAAGACTAATAACTAATCTATTTTTCTAGAATTAATATCCCAAGGTAAAAAAAGTAAAACCTATACGTGGTACAACAGAGTAAATTATAAACGAGATTATCAGACAATACTGCAGCAATAAAACTTTGATTCAATTTCAGTTTCATTCAGACTTATCATACATAACCAGATCATATGCATATGTTGACAGAAATAATAAACACAGGACCTTTTGAAAAAACATCTGCATTCAACTTTAATTGAGCTTGAAAGAATTACATATCTAAAGATGTCTGATTGCAATTTACATTTTTTTAGAAATAGTTTTCCTGATTATAAAATTAATGTATGTTTATTAAATATTTACAAAATTATTTTTTAAATTACAAAGTAGAAAGAACCACGGAGTCAACTAACTATTGTTAATTTTCCAAGTTATAGTTATTGTTTTTCTTCTGATTTTTATGTAATGGAATCATACTATAAATAGATATTTAAGGCGGGGCATGGTGGCTCATGCTTGTAATCCTAGCACTCTGGGAGGCCCAGGTGGGCAGATTGCTCGAGGTCAGGAGTTCGAGACCAGCCTGAGCAAGAGTGAAACCCTTTCTCTATTAAAAAAATAAAAAGAAATTAGCTAGACAACTAAAAAAATACACAGAAAAAGTTAGCCAGGCACGGTGGCACATGTCTGTAGTCCCAGCTACTAGGGAGGCTGGGGAAGGCAGTAGGATTGCTCGAGCCCAGGAGTTTGAGGTTGCTGTGAGCTAGGCTGACGCCACGGCACTCTGGCCCAGGCAAAAGAGTGAGACTTTATCTCACACACACACAAAAAAAAAGGTATTTAAGTTTTTAAAATTAACATGCTATAAACACTGTCTCACATTGGCAATTTACCTTTAAGATCTATTTAATAGAACTCTCACATATTAATACCAAATCTCATTGTTCCATTTTACATTTCTGTCTGGTTTTAACTTTGGGTGATCAGATAAGGAATGATTTCCAAATTAGACTAGTTAAAAAATAGAACATACCTTTCTCCGATCTTTAAGAATCCTGTCCAGACTCTCTTCATTAACTTTGCTTGCATAATCATAAAAACTATTTAAGAGAAAAAAACATTTTATTAAAATCACATAGTACTGTGAAAGGGACATGCTTAGTTATATGTGTCTCTGGGGCATCTAACCCTAAGATATAACTGTTTTCAATGGGTATATAATGAGAACTTAGTCTAAATGCTTTCCTGATACAAGGTGTCTTTTGCATCAAGGAATACTCAAGAGATTGCTACAGTCAAAAGATATTACTTCCACATGTGGAAGGTGCTGATAGCAAGTAATTACAAAATGTGGGGTTTCAAATGGCTGTGACATCTTTTCTTTGTTCCTAAGTATCAATTACTTATGAAAAAAAGATAATGTAGCAGCTCATTTTCTGAGAAATGAAGAAGGGGAAAAAAACATTTGTTGAATGCTTAATAAGACGCTTGGCTGCATGCTTTCTCATGTTATTTCAGTACATTCTCCCTTCAGTGCTGGGAGGTGTTAGTTCAGCCCAACAATTCAACAAGTTTTATTCCCAATTTTTAGATAAAGACACTGAGGTTTAAGGGACTTGCTCCAAATCACAGAACTGGTAGACAGAAGGGCTGGAATTTGAAGCCATGTCTGGGTAGCTTCAAACCTAATAACGCTGACCTCCAAACAGACCTATGTGACCGGGATCCCTTGGTGTTCAGTCCAGGTGTAATGAGGTGTGGGCCTTTTCTACCACTGGTCGTGGTCCTGGGAATACTACCCCCTCTCCCACCACCACAAGCCCAGGCCTTGTAAGGCAGGAAGGAGTTCAAGGTACAGCAAAAAACACTGAATTGGGAGTCTGCTTCTCACTGTATGATGTGGGGTAAGTCACTTAACCTATCTGGCCTCCATTTCCTTTTTTTCCAAGTTGGGAATTTGGAGTAGATAGATGATTTCTCAGGTTTCTTTCAGCTCTAAGAATTATGAGTCTATGATTTAAATTCAGTTAAATCCTTGTTCTGGTACTATTCACTAACAGTATTTTAAGGGATTCCTCAGAAGGGGAGGGCAGGCACACTCAGTGAAGCTTTGACAGTCAGGACCAAATCAGACACTTTCATGGACCAGAGAGAGGCGATGGATGTGTGGACCAGGGCCTGAATCATTTCATGCGCTCTGAGATTCCTTTCAAATGAACTGCTGCTTACCCACCTTGCTTCCCCACTCCTCCTCCAGTTATGTGTAAATCTAAGAGAGGTGAGGTCCTCAGCTGTTCTACGGCTTTGTTCATAGACAGCCATCTCACGTGTGAGAGTGAAGGTGACACAAGTTCCCAGGGGCTATTGGGTGCAAGGGGCTCGGTGTTTGGGCCAGCTACCAATGGGAAAGTGGTCAGGATGGAAGTTCGTAGGGAACACACCGCAGATACAGTTAAGCAGAAGGGGCTGGAGGTGTTAAGGAAGGAAGTACTGATCAAGAATACTGCATTGTGCTCCTGTAGGCAGAACTGGAAGGAAAGTATTGGCCTGGCTTCTGGAAGGGATAGGAAGTAGGGCCTCATTGAGTTTTATGAAACACAGAGTTGAAATCATCATACCAGCCATTAAGCGGAAGGGTTCGGGACTGAGAAAGAAGGCACAGGCCTGAGCAGTGGTTTGCAGAGAATCCAGTGAAAGAGAGATGCTAGACTTTTTCTCCCTCACCCTTTTCCCTCCAGATGGCTCTCTGCTATTTGCTTTCTCCCTTCTGAATGCTTCTCCTACCATTTTCCTCTTTCTGTCCTCTTTCTATACAGAACTGGTATATACAGTAGTCCCCCACTTGCCCACGGTTTCACTTGCTGCAGTTTCAGTTACCCTTGGTCAACTGGCGTCTGAAAATACTTTGAGAGAGAGATCCCATTTACGTAATTTGTATTACAGTAATTGTTATAATTGTTCTATTTTATTATTAGTTGTTAATCTCTCACTGTGCCTAATTTATAAATTAAACTTTATCGTAGGTACGTATATATAGGGAAAAATATAGCATATATAGAGTTTGGTATTATTTGTGGTTTTAGGCATCCATGGGGGCGGGTATTGGCACGTATACCCCTGCAGATAAGCGGGGCAGACCACTGTATTCACTCAAATAAACACAAAAAGAAAGCTTTATGTTCCCTTTCCTTACATTTTAAAGTTGAACACTGAACATTTATTATTCCTCTTAAAAACATTCACTAAATTATAATATTATATTTTGATTAACTTTGTTCTCTATGGTTGAAGAGCCTTGATAGGCTGAAGGGGATTACTTCCATTCTAAATCACTGAGGCCACAGCTTATACTTTCCCCCTCTCCTTTTCCTAACCTAACATAGTGCCATGTACATAGCATGCAATAAATAAATGAATTTGGGTCCCCTGGGTTATACTCTTGACTTTATAGCCATAATCAGCCTCAGGCCTAAATTTGCTAGTTTTTTTATCAATCAATCCTTTTAATAAGGACTAATGGCTACAGAGAAGGACGTGGCTTACCTAAAAAGTTTTGAACAAGGCTGATGGTTATGGATTTCTGTAATTAGAAAAGAGGAAATACATCACAGTTAGTCATGTAAAACATAGGAAATTATAAAATAGCTCAAGATTTATTTTTTATCTCAAATCACAGATAATAAAAAGTCAGTTTTCCTCTCCCAAACAAGTGCTGCCTGCACACCAGTGAAAGCACTGTGACTCTTAACATTTACACTAAGGTACACTTTCCCAGAACAAAGGAACCTGGAGAATTAAAGTTCTATTTCCATTTGTCCATGCATGATGAGCACACATCTGAAAGCTTTTATTCAGGGACATGCAGCTATTGTGTGCCTTGCTCAATCTTACCTGTTTAAACAAAGTATAATAAGAAAAAGTAACCACTTACTGGAAGCATTTAATAAAGGTGCCTAAAAGCTGTGAGGGCAACCTAGGCAGAGAAGGACCTTAACCACCCCACCATCAATAACCAACTAACAACTCATGACAACTTGGGCCAGGTGTTTTGAAGGGGAAGGAACTCTGGAAGTCTTAACCCTTTCAAAGACGGTCAGTACTGAGGGAAATAGTCATTTATAAGGCAGACTGTAACAGCTTCTGAAAACTTGCTGTGATTAAGCAGAGTGAACAATTTCTTTAGGCTCATCAGGGGGCTTAGGGTCTGGGTTTCTTTATAAGACCATGCGACTAATAGACCATTCAATTCTATTAATCACATTCTCCTAGAGAGTGATTCATCGCCTGCTGGTTTAAAAAGCCATAGCACCAGAGTTCCAGGCTGTAATTTTAACTCAATTAAAATGAAACCACAGCCTTCAAGGACATGGTGCTATGCCCATTAACTTCTGTATTTGTGTTAATGGTGCCAAAACACACGCATAAATGCAATATTTCCACAGGAAAGAAAAGCTCATTTGCCTAACTATACAAATAAAGAAACCTCATCTAGAAATATTTCCTCCTTTTATCACTAAAAATGATACAATATAACATCATAAGTTATTCCAGAGATACTGCTAGTAATCAGGATGCAGAAAATATGTAGCAAAAATACTACCTGGAGTTCAGGGAAAAGAAAAACTCAACTTCTACTTTAAAGGAAAGAATATTTTGAATTTTTTTGCATTTTCCCCCTTTTAAAAAAACTTTAATAGATTTAGGAGGTACAAGTTGAATTTTGTTATATGCATATATTGTATAGTGGTGAAGTCTGGGCTTTTAGTGTACCCATTACCTGAATAGTGTACATTGTGGCCCATAGGTAATTTTTCATCCCTCAGCCCTCCCATCCTTCCCCCTGTTGGGTCTCCAATGTCCATTATACCACTCTGTGTGCCCTTGTATAGCCACAGTTTAGCTCCCCCTTCTAAGTGAGAATACGCAGCATTTATTTTTCTGTTCAAAAGGAAAGAATATTTTGTTTAATGAAATCCCTGAAGTGCTGAACTCTGAATGCACACGCCTGTTACCAATCCACCCTAGCAGTTTCCGTCATGATTTACAACGTGGATTAGAAGTACACTAAAGACATGCTCTAGATACCATGTGGTGTTTTCTGAAGGAAGTTAAAGCTTTCTAAGCTTTTTTGCAATACTAAGCACTCCATGGAAAAAATAGGGCTATGGCCTCAAACATGAAAAAGCTGCAGATTGGAATGAAGTTGGAGGGCACATTAACTGACAGGTGAACCTTTGGAAACAGGCAGAGGCTAGGCAGCCTCGCCTGGGATTTCCAGAGTTTCCCGTGCCTCAATAGCGCATCCACACAGTAGACTCCTCTCCACGGACATATGGCTCCCTGCACACAGGTCTTTAACAACCCCTACCATGCGGTACTGTTGTTCTTGCTTCTCTTCCTAGTGGGTGAGTCCAATACTTCCTCTCCTTCCTCCTTCCATTTTTTCCAATGATTGTTACTGCATCTCCTCATTAACTAAGGACCCTTGTCTGTTGTTGCCTCCCCTCTATCACTCCTAGAACTAAGGAGGACAGCTCTGCTTAAAGTGAGCTAGCACCAGCTTTTTATATTAATATGTATTCAAAACCAAATGCAGACATTTTGTGTTGAAAATGTGATACTCCATATTAAGTCATCCTATTGCACAAAGTAAGGTAAAAGGTGTCTGTGCATGGAGTTAGACATTTACAACAAATAATAAATGTGGTCAATTTATTTTACTTAAAAACATCTTATTCTAGAGGTTAAGCTATGCCAGAGAATCTCTTCACACCATTGGTAGTGAATCTTGCTCAAAGCACTTTCCCTTATGTTTGACCTTTCAACCCACATTTTTCAGAGTCCATGGTTTATGTTTTTGGTTTTTTTTTTTTTGAGACAGAGTCTTGTTCTGTTGCCCAGGTTAGCTAGAGTGCTGTGGTGTCAGCCTAGCTCACAGCAACCTCAAACTCCTGCCTCAGCCTCCCAAGTAGTGGGGACTACAGGCGCACACCACCACATCCTGCTAATTTTTTCTATTTTTAGTAGAGATGGGGTATTGCTCTTGCTCAGGCTGGTCTTGAATTCCTGACCTCAAGCGATCCTGTCATCTCGGCCTCCCAGAGCGCTAGGATTATAGGTGTGAGTAACTGGGCCGGCTGTTTTTGAATGTTTTTATTTTTAAAAGAAAAACATTACAATGGTGACAACATATTTAAGATAATATTAGCGAACATTTTGTCCATAAGATGCATAATCATTTCAATGATCTGAATGTTGCTAATAAATTAAAGATTGTACAGCAAGAGATGGTTGTCATGGCACTATATTAACTGGCACACTCTATTGATTGTTATTTCTCCATGTCTATAATACCATGAAAACTGGTATTTACTGGTATTTACTGTGGTGTATGAATCAAAGGGTCAGTACATTATGCTATGCAGAATTTTAATTATTTTACCATTCTATTTCTTTAAAAATAAATAGCCAGAATATTCATCAAAAGTGCTATTTTTGTGATCACACCAGATGAGAGAGCATTTACTTTCATGGCTTTCTGTCAGTTAACTGCATCTTGGCAATTTAACCTTCATCCATCAGATTAATTTTCAAAACCCATGTGCAAATAATAAATAACTGCACAGATGTCCTATGAAACAAAATTCTGTTTTAGGACTTTAAGGAATTAAGCAAAACAAAAACAAAAAACCCTCAATGAAAAACGAGCTATACTCTGTCCACATATCAAGTCTTAGTAAGTCAATAACATGGGAAGTGCGTTGAGTGGGTTTTACAGCTTTGATTCTTTAGGACTGCCATCCCCAATCCCTGGGCTGTAGCCCAGTACTGGTCTGTGGCCTATTAGGAAAACAGGGCTGCACATCACTGCCTGAGCTCTGCCTTCCCTTGTCCCACCCTCCATACCACCCCTCAACTCACCCTCCACGCCATGGAAAAAACTGTCTTCCATGAAACTGATCCCTGGTGCCAAAAAGGTTGGGGACCACTGCTTTAGGAGACAGTTCAGTCTCTTGTTTTTCCCCAAGCCCAACCCCACCTCAAACCTCACCCTTGATCCTAACCTGTGTACTAGAAGGCAATCAGAACAGGCTTGGAATTGATGACTTGCTTCCAACATGACCTAATCTGTCTGCCGTATTTCAAACCACAAATCACTCCTCTTCACACATTCTGTATTTTAGTCATGTAGAATCAGGCCAGATCCCTTGCAAGTTTTATATACTCCTTACTCGGTGCTCCCTTGAATATACTGCCCACTGGCCCTAGGTTCACCTCCTTGCTGACATCTTTACTGATTTCCCCGCTAACAGTTTTTCTCTCAACTCTGGACACTTACAGGATTGTCTTTATTCCTTTCTTACAGCACTCATCTTGCACTGTCTGGTATTTCTTCATACCTGTCCTACCCCTGGAAGGCAGGGATGATTGAGTATTCCTCTCATGCCCAGCACATGTTCCACACATGGAAGTTCTTCCATAAATGTTTGCTGCATAAATAAATGAAATGTTCCTTGCTTTCTTCTATCAGAATGTGCTGTTAATGATCTCCCTGAGGTGCACCTAAAAGGACTATGATCACTATTTATCAAAAGGAGACTGATAGAAAGAGAGTAGATCCATCTATAAAGACTCCTTCCTCTTCTTCAGCAATCTTCCGCAAAGTGGCTATTTGGCTTATGCCTCAGAAGCCTGTGTACGTTTAATAAATATCCCATACAAACAAGTGTGAACACCTTTGCTGGATGCCTCTAGGAAGAAGTAGCACAACATATCCACTGTTTATAGTATGAGGTGATACTGGCAATGGGGAGAACCTAATTTGCAAACTTGAGATTCACTGTTTTTTTGAGACAGGGCCTTGCTCTGTTGTCCAGGCTAGAATGCAGTGGCGTCATCATAGCTCACTGCAACCTCAAACTCCTGGGCTCAAGCAATCCTCCTGTCTCAGCCTCCCAAGTAGCTGGGACTACAGGTGCATGCCACCATGCCCAGCTAATTTTTCTATTTTTTGTAAAGATAGGGTCTTACTATATTGCTCAGGCTGGTCTCGAACTCCTGGCCTCAACTGATCCTCCTGCCTAGGCCTCCCAAAGTGCCAGGATTATAGGCATGAGCCACTATGCCCGGCCTTCACCGTGGTTTTGAAAAGACTATCAGTCAAATGGTCACACAGCAATTTGGTTACGTCAGACCAGCTAGTGAATAATAGGAGACCTACATGTACACCTATGCATTGTAAGTTTACACTGACTTATAAAAACATCTCATATCATTTATAGTGCAAATAATTTTAGTTTTTTTTAGTGGAAATAATTTTAGTTTTTTTTATATGCACTCTTTTAATCCTTTAGATTAAAGTTAGTTAAGGGCCGAAGAACAGTAAGTATTATACACAAAAAAGATATTTCTAAGGTCAATGATAAATTTACTTACCAATTACTTGCAGAAATTCTGTGTTGCTGATTTGTGAGTCACTGATGCTAAAGGTTTCCTCTTGTCTTACCTCTCCCAGCAAAAATCCTTCCTAAAAGAAACCAAAAAATAGTTGCAGACTAAAAATAAAGATGATTTTTACTGAAATTAAGAGGAATTGAGGACATATTTTATAATAATTTCAACAATAATCCAAATAAGTTTGCCATGTGAACCAACTACTATTCTATAAACCAAGTAGACTCAAGCAATCTGAGGGTACCTATAATTGGATTGTTTGAAAAAAGAATTCCGTAACAAGATAAAATATTATTTTAATCCCTTTAAGTCTTCCCTGTTTTTTGAAGTAAAAATAAGTAGAGTGAATTCATCACCTAAATCATAAGTCTCATAACCAATGTCGAAAAAGCTCAGGAAGCAGAAACATTCAGAAGTTGTTTTCTTGAAACAGCATAAAATTTATTTGTTTTAAAAACACTGCTAATGATGAAAGGATAAAGAAGTTAATACAATGACAACTACGTGCTATTGTAGAGGCTGGCATAGAAAATTACGATTTCAGCAAATGAATTTCCTATCACTTACACGAAAATTTTTCTTTAATAAATGCAGAAGTTAATTCATTAACACCTTTGGAGAACATATACCAACCACAGTCAGTTCTGGATTACTTGGCATATTACCTATCATTTGAGTATTTGCTGTCATGTTCAGCACAAGCACAGTTGGAGAAGATATACCCTAAATGTCAAAATAACTTCCTTTAGAGAGAGTAAATTGATAAGCTGTCCTGGAATCTCTCTCCACAGACACCCACATGGCTTAGTCCTTCCCTTCATTTAGGTCTTCACTCACACGGCACTTATCAGAGAGGCCTTGCCTGACCAACATAACAGAAACAGCATCTGCCAGGCACTCTCTCCTCTTTGCCCCGCATTCTTTTTCTTCTTAGTCTTCTTACTATACCCCATATTGTATATTTATATAAATGAATACATTTATTTATTATCCCCTGCTAAAATGTAAGCTCCATGAGAGCAGGGACTTTGTGCTTGTTTACTGCTGTATTTCAGCACCTAGCACAGTGTCTATCACATAGCAGGTACTCAACAAATACTGGATGAATAAATTTGTTGAAACAATGCCCTTATACTATACCCTTCTATTCTGGGTTGATCATTCAAATCAATTAAAGAAGTTTCCTAGTTTAAAAACATTTCCATGTGGGGGTGAGGGGAGAGACACATGCTTTACAGCCTAGTTTTTGTATTTGATTTGGGGAGGAGGAGTGTCCTAAAATACTAAATCATCATGTACAGGGCATCTCAAACTTGAGAAATATACAGATTCTCTTAAAAAAAAAATTCTTGGCCGGGCACAGTGGCTCACACCTGTGGTCCTAGCACTCTGGGAGGCTGAGGCGGGTGGATCGTTTGAGCTCGGGAGTTCGAGACCAGTCTGAGCAAGAGTGGGACCCCGTCTCTACCAAAAATAGAAGGAAATTAATTGGACAGCTAAAAACATATAGAAAAAATTAGCTGGGCATGGTGGCATGTGCCTGTGGTCCCAGCTGCCCAGGAGGCTGAGGCAGGAGGATCGCTTGAGGCCAGGAGTTTGAGGCTGCTGTGAGCTGGGCTGATGCCATGGCACTCTGGCCGGGCAACAGAGTGAGACTCTGTCTCAAAAAAAAAAAAAAAAAAAAATTCTTTCAGGCCCGAAGGAGTACCTATGACTACTAGTTTGAGAAATACCAACTAAATAAGCTTGTTTTACCCTCTGAAAGTCTTTCAATTATGAGTTCTCACCACAAAAGAAGTTTTAGCTTGTAACAAGCAAAAAAAAACCAAAATTTTTTAAAAATCAAAGTGAAAAAACAATTTAATATTCCCACAGAACCTTAGACATTGAGAATATAGCTAGATTCCTAGTATTCTATAGTCCAGGGTTGCCAGATTTAGCAAAAAATATATAGGACACCCAGTTAAATCTGAATTTCAGATAAACAAATAATTTTTATATAAGATATGGGCTACACTTATACTAAAAATTACTTGCTATTTATCTAAAATTCAAATTTAACTGAGTGACCTGTATTTTATCTGGTAACCTTACAATAGTCCTCAGTGTGAGAAACAGTGATATAAATCCACAATGACATCAACGCATTCTAAAGCCAAGCACAAAACGAACGTTTATTTATCTGTTGTTCTGGATTATCTAAACTACTGTTACTTCATAGCAGGGGTAGGCAAACTACAGTGTGAGTGCTACATCCAGTCCAATGTCTGTTAGGGTATGGTCTGCAAGCTAAGAACGGTTTCTACATTTTTAAATGGTTGTAAAAAAAATAGAAATATTTCATGAAATGTGAAAATTATATGAAATTCAAGTTTCAGTGTCTATAAATAAAGTTTTATTGGACTATCATCACCTTCATTCTTTTACTGTCTATGGCTGCTTTCTCCCTACAACAGGAGAGTTGAGTAATTGCTATAGAAACCATATAGCTTGCAAAGCCTAAAAAATTTATTATCCAGCCCTTTACAGAAAAAGTTTGCTCACCCCAGCTCTATAGAATAATGAGTGGTTTTAAATTAATTTCTTGCCTGGACAAAAGTTATGTACCACAAAAGTAAATTGTTGGTTCTTCAACTTTAAAATTGAAATTATTTTCAGGTTTCCCACACCTGCAACTGTGGTAAGGTTAATATAACCAGGCATGGTTATATAAAACACAGTTGCAAACTATTGGCATTGGTGAAAATTTCCTTGAACAGAGTAGATATTGAGGGGAGATCTCTTTAATTAATAACAATCTAAGTAATACAGCCATCTCACTGAAGTTTGTAGAAAAACTTCATTTTTCAACAGGTAGCTGCTTATTCTTACAATAATCTTGCTTTATGCATAAATTGTGATACTACTAGGCACTCTAAGAAATAAATAGGGTAAAGAAGCATCACCGAACCCATATTTAATAGCCCCTGGACACTAGGGGTATCACAAGCCACCTACATATGGAACTGCATTACATTATTAAATAACTGGCTGCAGTACCACAGGCCATAGTGTCCAAAGTTGCCTCTGGAAAAGCCCATGCTGCATATATTCCTATCATTAACCTCTACCATCAACACTAAAGAGATGAAAGATACAATAATTTAATTCCATTCAATTTACTAATGGAATCACCTCTCTGTGAAATCAGTTTTTATTAATGGAAGCTAAGATTGCTGACATCAAACCAAATCCTGTTCCTCCTTCTGCAGCGTATCATTTTGCTTTGTAATGACAACCACGAAAAACCACACACATTTAATGAATTTGAATAATTCACTATTATCATATAAAATAATCCCCCAATTTGATGGGTAAATACTCCCTTTAAGAGAAAAATTATGTAATTTCACAAAGAATTTCCAACCAGAGGCCAGTGACATTAAAAGACAATTCGAAAATAAAGACATTGAAAAAGAAAGGCTTTGCTCCCCCTGTGGGCTCCAAAGCCTATGCATTTCCGATCACTCATTCGTGGGCCTGTCACTTCCCTATTTTCCTGTGGTCTCAGAACATTCGCCAAAGAAGTAAACATGCAACTTCAGGGAAATGCTAATAGACCCTGCACCTAATGCTCCTGTTTACATTCTCCATTTTCCATCGGGGCGAAGAAAACATACAACCGTGTCTAACAAGTATGAATAGTAACAGCCATGGTTTTACTCGTTGCACCCGACGACAACATGTGAGACCAGCGGGCGGGGCTGAGTGCCTCGCCTCCTAAACTAAAAGCCCGGCCTCTGAACTCCTTCCCGACCCCTGTTGCCCCTCATTAAGTCTAGAACCCTCATAGTCAGGGAGGGGCAGGAACTCGGTTTCCACCAAGTGACTCCTGACACTGCGGGAGAAGGCAGGCGGAACAGCTTTGCTGGACCAGAGACGGTAGTCCCGGGACGGCCAGGCGTCGGAGGGCGCCAAGCGAGGGGCCCCATTCCAGGGGCGAAAGAGCCCCGGGAGTCAGGAGTTCGCCCGGGGCGGGAGCCGCCCCGGTCACTGGCTCCTCTGGCCGGCCCTGGTGCCCGGGGGTCGAGCCGCAAGCGGTCCCGGCTTGGCCGCAAGCGCCGGCCTAATGCGTAGGCTAAAAGCCTCCAGCGGCCGCGGCGGGGGGCCCGGCACCTACGTGGTCCGCGTTGCTGTTGGCGCTGTGGAAACACACAGCGCTGAAGGTGTAGCCCGAAATGGAAGCCGCCATGATGGAAATCTCCAACTCCCCCATCAAGCCCCGCGGCGGGCGCACAGCCTTCCGGCCGGCCCCGCCCCTCAGCATCCTGGGAAATGGAGTCTGCGGCGGCGGCGGCGGCCGCAGCACAGGGGCAGAGCGCCTGACGATGAGGGCTCAGAAAGGCCGGTTTTCGCAATCGAAAGGATCTAGGCACTGTAACCTTCGGAGGGGTGTCTCTTCCGGCACGCCTCAGACAACACGTCCTCTGTATGGCCCTTGACAGTTTCCCCAAACAGTTCTTTCCCTTTGCAAATCAAGCTCTTAGCGTGAGAAGCAAACACCAAACTCGAGGGTAAAAGCAGGGAGATGATTCAGGCCATTGAATAGTGTAGGGCTGGACATAGGAGTAACATGATGTGATATCAATTTTAACATGACCACTCTGGATGCAAAGTTAAGACTATAGTCTGGGGGCCTGGGGGATGAAGGGGGAAGAGGAAAAAGGGAGGTCATCACCACAGCCCAGAGGGCCACCTCCCTTTCTCTGACACCCTACATTTGATCAGCTAGCACAATCTTCAAAATATACCCAGAACCCTATAATTCACCACCAGCACATCTACAACCCTGGTCCAAGCCACCATCATCCTTCCCCTAGATTATTACAACAGCCTCTAATGCAGAGGGTCTGTACTGGTGGCAGTTTTGCCCCTCAGAGGGCCTTTGGCAATGTTTGGAGACATTTTCACATGTCACAATTTGGCGGAAAGCGCCAGTGGCACCTAGGATGCTAAACATCCTACCATGCACAGGACAGGCCCCACAACAAAGAACTGTCAATGGTGATGAGGTTGAGAAACCCTGTGGTCCTGCTTCTGCCTTTAGCTCTTTTCTTGCCAAATCTACTCTCAACATAGCAGCCCAAATGGTCATGTCATCTTAATATAAAATTTAAATCATGTTGCTTCTTGGCCAAACTCCAGACTTTACGATGTCCTGGCCCCTATCATTTGTCTAATTTCATTTCCTGCTACTGCCTATTTTGTTTACTCAGCTTCAGCTACAGGAGTCTTTCTGCTTCCTGGGTATCCCTACCTCATTCCATCTCAGGGCCTTTGCACTTGCTGTTTCTTTTGCCTGGAATGCTCTCTTCCCAGACAGCTGCATGGTCTACTATCTCTGCCCTAGATGCTTTGATGTGCCACTCAGACACCCCTCCACTCCCCCACCCGCTGCAGGATTGATTGACTTCCTGGTAGGGAGCAGCCCTCAGCTGTCAGCCCTCTTGTGGAATTATCCTCAGTGGAAGAGTCTCATTGCCTAAGGCCACATCCCCTTTCCTAGGCAACCAGCATTTAATGCCTGGTCAATGTAGATGAATAAAGGCCCAACTCTTTCATTCCAACTTGGGAAAATTCCAAAAGGTCATTCCAACTTTACAGTGCCCAAAGTAGGGGACAGTGCAGAGAGGATTTGCTGAAGTTCTATTGTAATGGTACCCCAACCAGTCCTACTTTTCCTTCCCCAACAGGTGTTGATCCTGAGAGCATTCCCTAACCAACTTCCTCCATATTCATCTCAGTCTCAGACTTGGCTCCCTGAGAACACACCTATGACAACCTCTTTTAGGTTTTCACTCAGTGCCACTCCCTCAGAGAGTCCTTCCCTGAATACTCTCAAAAGGATTGCAACCTTCACCCCACAATCTCCATATTACTTCCCTGCTTTACTTTTCACTTTGCCACAATAAAATAGAGATCTAGCAGCATCTCTATTTAGTTCATTATTCATGTCTATTATCTTTATACTCCTCCACCAGCATATTCTGAACTTCCCAAAGACAGAGATTCATGTTTGATTTGCTTACCATTGCATCTCCATCATCTGCAATAATGTCTGGCATGTAGATGTTGCCTGACACATGATTGTTGAATTGCTGCTGTATGAAAAAGTAGGATGGTCCTAGGGAAGATGGTTGTGTTTAATCAGCTGGGTGCTGGAGCAGGATGGGGACAGAAGTAGCTGATAAAAAGTGTAGGCTTGCTAAGAAGGGAGTACCTAGGTATGCCCACTGAAGAAACAATTTGGGATTCAGGAGAAGAGGAAAGAGAGCCAGACAGAGTGGAAGAGTTTGGGGGGTTAAGGTAGAAAGAGAGTGATAAGAGATGAGTAGCTACAGTGAGATTCTGGAATTTGGGATGAGGATAAAGAATTTTTAGGCTCTAGTATTCATCAGCATGGGAGTTTTGACTTGCTCCATTTCCCACCTGGGCTGACTCACCCCTCCTCAGGCAACCTGGTGGTCCCCTGCTCCCAGGAGGTCACCATATTGATGCCGAACTTAGTGCGGACACCTGATCACCATAGCATGTTACAGCCCAGAACTCCTGGACTCAAGCAATCCTCCTGCCTCAGCCTCCCAAGTAGCTGGGACTACACGTGCAGCACTACCACGTCTGGCAGGCTCTAGTGTTGTATGTTGTGTGATGTAATCCCTCTTGATTGCCATCCTCAGGAAACCCTCAGCAAAACATCTATAGTGATAAAGCATGTTCATGTAGTGGTCATGATTGAAAACTTTATAGAAGATTTCTTGGGTTCCAATCTCAGCTCCAGCACTGTGTAACCTTAAGCAACTTCCGTGTGCTCTAGGTTGCTCATGTGTAAAATGAGGACAATACTAGTATCCCCTTATGTGGCTGTCTTCAGGCGTAACTGAGACAATATATTGGATGTTCTGACCACAGTTCCTGGGATACAATGACAGACCAATGATTGTTAGCCATCATATCTATTATCAAGAAGTAGTTTAAAAAATAAGAGATCTATAGTGTTGAAAAGATCTCCAAGTACAGTATATCACTACAATACTGTTAAATGAAGATGCAAGTTGCAAACATGCAAATGGTTAAGATTCCATTTATATATATATCTACACAAATCAAGTATTTCTGCATGTGTATAAATGCATGCAAATGCCACATTCTGCTATGATAGGCCTGAAAGTGGGAACAAGAAAGTCTAGTTTCATTTGGATTATGGCCATATTGTAGCTGAAAAAACTTGAGACTTAAGAGGTTTAAATTAAGTTACTTGCTTAAGGTCATATCTTGTATGGACTAAGTTGTGATTCAAGTTCAAGTCTGTTTGATTTCTAGTCCATGATCAGGCAGGAAAATGCAAAGGAAAGGAATGAGTGGTGTCAGGCACTGAAGGAAAGGAAAACTGGCTGAGTCTTGGAGGACTTTCTGGAGGAAGATGACAGAGCCTGAGGAGGGGCCTAGTGCTGAATGGCTGGGGGGAGGTTTACTTGGAAACTGCTGTCATGGCCCCAGAGAACGGAGAGCTGTGAGCGTGAGTGTCCAAAAGGAAGGCAGAGCAGTGATGACAGGCTGGAGAACTCTCTGAGCCCAGAGACTAAGAGAAGACCAAGAGGAGCTGTGCAGGGAGGAACGGACAAGGATGATGCTCTGCTTTGGCAGACAGTGTAGATGGTCAGGGACCAACTGACAGGAAACACAGGCAAGAAAGGATTTGGAGGCATGGGGTGGAGGGGAAGGTAGTGCAAGTGGGTTTGGTTTACTGTAACAAAGAACATCCAGGCAGCTGCAATAAAAATCTGGAGCAGGAGCAGGAGGTTGGAATAGGAAGTCACTAAGAATAAAAACAATAGCTAATATTTATTGAATACAGACGATATGTCAGGCTCTGTTCTAAATCCTTTTACATGTACAGTGTATTAACTTATCTAATCTTCCTAACAACTCTCTAAAGTAGACTCATTTTAAATTCCATTTTAGAGTTGAAGAAACCGAGCTAACATTTACTGAGCATTTTTGATGTGCCAAACAGGTAGGATTTTACAGGAATGACCTTGTTTACTCTCTACAGGTGCCTTATGTGACAGGTGCTATTATCATCCTTCTAAGGATGTTTTAAGGATGGGCAAACTGAGGCCCCAAGAAGTTAAGGAACTTGCTCATGGTCACACATGGTGAGGCCAGGGCTTAAAACCTGGCAGTCCAACTCCAGGACCAGGTGCCCAGCTTCCTTTTTGAAAGGCTCACTTAGCAGGAGGTGGTGGGAAAACAAGAAGGATTTTCAAGTAGGATATGCTCAGTGATGTTGATAGCTGCAGAGTGAAGAAAGGTAAAAGCCTAGAACTTGACCCTTGGGTTTACTAACCGGGAAGTGTTTGAGAACTATTGGAAGCACAGGTTCGGAAGAGTTGTAAGTGAGTGAGGAGCCAGGCTGCAGGGGTCGGAAGAGTGAGAAGGAGATAAGCAAGCCAGAGCGCTCACAATCTCCTTCCTGCCTCATGTAAAGGGCATCCAGTGAGTGGGAGGGACTGTGTTCCTTGGTACTTTCCTGCTTCTCCCTGGTTTTGGGCAATTCTGCTCAGAGCTTCTCCACCCTCTACCAAGAATCTCATCACCCTGGGTGATCAGAGGTGGTGCCCCACACAACCCTCAGGACTAAACAGCCCGAGTAATCCTGCCTGGAGCCAGAGAAGGAACTTTGTATAAACTGTGGGTTTTCCCAGGGCTCCATACCAACGACTGTTTATAGCTTTCATCACACACAGCAAAAACATCTTAAGCGTTGGCAACACACCAGGTTGAAGAGAGGCTTATCTTTCATGGGTGGTTCTTAATTAGAACCTAAAACTTTTTAAGATCCACTCGGTCACACTCAAGCTTGCTTTCTCTAACATCTAGAGCCTAGAAAAGATCAAAACAACCACCAGTTCAGGGCTGCACTAATTGACCATGGCATCCGGAGGTTTTATTGCTCTGTAATAAGGTTACTTACGCTTTTTCTTGAGTTCTTTAATCACTATGCACACGGATTCCCATCTGCTTTTTACCTTATCCTGTCACTAGTGGTTGCCTGAAGATCTTGGAACACCATGTATAGGAGAAGATGTGCATTTGGTTCCAAGCAGGATTTCTGTGAGTTGGAAATGCAACAGTTGATGCCGTTTACCTCTAGGGACTTGCATTATAATTGGGTTTCTGTTTGCTCAGTCAACAGAAACGTGGCCTAGGAAATAATTCCTTTTAGTTGGAAGGCAGTCTTGCTAGGGGCCTTTGCGTTCCTTACCCAGGAAATTGGACCACCAGTATTTCATTGCTACTACAGAAAATACCAAGATCTTTGGCCAAAAGATCTTTTGCATTATCCCGCAGAGCTACGAAAGGCGGGGAGACCAATGCAGGCAGATGCAATCTCAGGTTCTTGGGTTGGGAGCGATCTTGCCGAACAAGTCACTATCTGTTTTGAGCGTGGTACAGTAAGAAAGCTGAAGCACACAGAGACTGAGACAAGGCCAGGTGCCTGGTTCGAGGCAGAGCTGAGACTTATCCAAGCATCTTGTTCCTCACTTTAGGACTCTTTCTTCCGCCACACACAGATTCCGGTGGTTGGCGTACTGTGGGGAGTCGTAGGGCATTCCTTTCCCCAGGCATAAATTCCCACGTCCACTTATGACATCGAGTCAGAAAAGGCCAGAATGCTATTTTCAAGTCCGAAGACTAGCCACAGATGAAACTGGCCTCCTTGCCGGGAAGCCCAATAATGCGATGGTCTGTCCACCTTCTCCCCAGCGCTGCCCCAGTGTGGAGAGAGGCGGCGGTTTGTGCGTTTGGGTCGGGCGGTGCGGGCTTCAGGTCTCCCCACTGGCTTCCCCACCGCCAGCCCATTTCCAACACGCAATACCTTGAGTGGTCCCTTACAAACAGCAGTTCCCAAATACAGTCGCGCTCGGACCTCGACCGCGGGGGTACATCTAACGTTGGCTGGAGGGCGCAGTAGGGAGGCGAGGCTTTGCCCGGCCCACGCCTGTGCGGGGCACCCTGACGAGCGCAGAGGGAACCGCGGCTCTCCAGCGGCTCTGCCAGCCTCGCGCGGGGCGCGGAGCAGTAGAGAGGGCGGCCTCCCGCCTCCTAGAGGCGCCAGCCGGCACGTCCGCTCTGCCCGTGCTACGTCTCTATGGCGGCCCCAACGGCCGTCCGGGACGCGGAGCGAGATGAGCGCGGGCGCAGACGGCTGCGGTGGCGCTGCGGTTGCGGTGGAGTCCGCTGAGGGCGGTCCCCTGGAAGATGGTTTTGTCCCGTCGGCGCTGGGGACCCGCGAGCAGTGAGTGTGGCGTAGGGTAGGGGAGGGTGAGCGGCTGCCCTCCCTGAACCCCGGGAAGGGGATGACGGGTGGAGACCCGGGGACTCCGGGGGAGGGGAGAGCCTTGAGGGCGTGACGGGATGAAGCCTGAAGGGCCGCCTCGGGGGAAGTTAGAGGTGATTTGAAAGGATGGAATCCCCAGTGGCCACCCTGGGCGGTTAAGCGATGTTTCAAGGGATTGGAGCCTAAGGGGCCGGGGGCTGCGGGATGGGCTTTGAAGCTCTTGGGGAGGCCTTTTAGGGGTCTTGAACCTGAAGTACTGGAAGGGAGAGTGGGCGGGGCATACGAGTAGGGCTGGTGGGCAAGAGTAAGAGACTGGGGTGGGGAGCAGGCGAGAAGTGCCGCCTGAGAGCCGAAAAGACCAAGGGTACAAGAGTAGGGATGCGGGAGCTGGAAGGGGTGGGATGGAGGATGATTTGAGGAGGGAGCGAAGACATAGTGGGGCATTTTGGAGTAAGAGAAAGCGATCTGACCTAAAACTGACGCTCAGTAGTTTAATGAATTGATGGATGGATGAATGAATGACTGTGGGGAACGGTTAGGATGAGAGGTAACTTGGAGGGGTGAGGGCGAGCAGGGATTCTGGAGAGGGAGTAGGAAGAGAGAGCAAATGATGGGGGTAGGGGGGAACAGTGCTTAAAAGGATCAAGAGAAAATCTAACTGTAGGCCTAGAAGACAGTAAAAGACAGAGACAAATAGCACAGGAAAGAAACTGGTTTAAGACTTAAATCTTAAACTTAACCTTTAAGCAGATCTTATCTTTGGTGAGTTCCATCCTGAGCAACCACTGTACTGGTAGAAAATGTGTGTGCACATTTGAGACCAAATGTGCAGTAATAATTCTATGCTTGTCTCAAATTTTGGACTTAAGTCTGGGACGTAGAGATCCTTGGACAAATGTCTCTTTGTATTTTTTTAGGCTAAAGCTTATATAGCCTTTGTTATGGGTCAGGTTTTGTTCTAAGTGCTTTAGATGTACAGTATAAACTTATTCTGCTTGCCCATGTCTTTCCTTCTTTTAAGCCAAGGATGTTAAAAGATTGAGCTATGTGCACTTGTTGATAACACTAGTAATGTTTTAAACTTCTGTCTTAAATAGCTCTGTAATGTATGTATTACATTATATATGTATTGAAATACACATTTAATTCATAATACAGTTTAATTCAAGAATCTCACTTTGCGTTTCATTGTTTACATAGTTGGGATGCTGTCTATGAGAGAGAACTGCAAACTTTTCAAGAATATGGAGATACAGGAGAAATCTGGTGAGTTAGAGAATTATATCAAATTATATCCAGAAGATTGTATGTGTGTGTGCGCGTGTTTATATCCATATATACACACATATATACATTTTTTTAAGTGCTTATACCCAAAGAAAGATAGCCTAAAAATCTTGGGAACCCTGGATTGAGTCTGGCTTTAGCGAGTAGATTTAAAATATCTCTTCTCTCTTTGAATAATTCAGATTCAAATTTCATGAGACTATTAGGAAAGCACTCTCATCCTGTAGTTGTCCATTTTCAATGAGCAATACAATTTTGAGCCTCCAATATGTTTAAGTGTTAATGCTAATGTAGAGAAACATTAGTAAGTAACATACTGATTGTGTCTATTCTCTATATTCCTGGAGGTATTTTCTCCTAAATAACAATAGAGATAAAGCTTAAGTAGTCACAGACATTCTTACTTTTAAACAAGACTTTGAGCATATGGTGTAAACAGCTTAAGTGGAATATAGTTGTGAGTTTTGCTTTGTAATCCTGTCATTTGATTAACCTCTCTAACAGGTTTGGAGAAGAGAGTATGAATCGACTAATAAGGTGGATGCAGAAACACAAGATTCCATTGGATGCTTCAGTGCTTGATATTGGAACTGGAAATGGTGTTTTCCTGGTTGAACTTGTTGGTACTTTTAGTATTTGTTTGTTAGAAACAAAGTTTAAAATGAAATTGAAGATATTAACCATCTAAATATAAAATAGTAAAGCAGATATTTTGAGAAGTCAGAGGGGTGCATGGATTGTAAGAAGCCTAAATGAGAACCCAAAAGATCTGAGTCCTACTCTTGGCCCTTCTGGTTATAGCTTTGACTTTGAACAAGCCACTTCATTTTTCTTGGCTTCAGTGCTTTCCTAAGGGTTTTGACTAAGAGATCTCTATTGGTTTCTTCTAGCTTAAAACTCTGGAAATCTGTATGTATAAAAGGAACCTTTTGCAATTTCAGTAGGACATATATACCTTATCTTGAGTGAGCATATGGTTTAAAAAGAGCATTTGTTCATGGAGTTAACTTTTGATACAGGTTCCACTACTAGCTAAACCATCATTGTTGTGTGTCTGTAGTGTACTCGTTGCTATGGTATGTGCCATGGAGGAAGTATAAGACTTAGTCTTCATCTTAGATAGTTTTACAGTCTAATTAATAAGGAAATATATGTAAAAGTGAAATTTGTTGAGTGACTACCACATGCCAAGTCTTATGTTAGGCATTGGCAACATGAAAATTTAGACCTTGTGCTTGAATTATTTACAGGACAATAGAGTATGGATAGACAGTTATGCTATAGCTTGATGCATGTGATGATAGATTGACTCAATATAGAAAGGGAAGTGATAAACTTTGGGATAGAAGGATACGGAAGGATCCTGGAGGGATTAGTATCCAAGTCGGATAGAAATTTCAGGGGCAGTGTGTGGTGACCGGGTGGAGTGTGAAGAGGGAGAGAATTTCAACTCATGAAAACAATATCTGAAGACAGAAAGGTTGAAGCAGAATATCATGCCCTGGAATATGAAGTATATGTGGGGGATAGACACAGATGAGGATTAAATTAAAGGTAGGAGCCATATCATATTTGGCCATGCTTAAGAGCTTAGATTTTGTTTTGCTTTTAGGTTATGGGGAGCCATTACAATGTTTTAAGCAGTGGAATATGATTAGAAAAATTTGTAGCAAACTCTCTTGAAACATTGAGGTATAATATATATACATTAAAGTGCACAAATCAGAAGTATACAGCTCAATGAATTATCATGACGTGAGTACACCCACATAATAATCACCCTGGTAAAGATGTAGAATATTACAGAACTCTAGAAACTCCCCTTAAACTCCCTACCAATCTTTACTTCCTCCTTTCTCTGTAAAAGTAACTACTATCCACTAGCCATGAAGCAAGATGAGTTTTTTTTTTTTTTTTTTTTTTTTGAGACATAGTCTCACTGTGTTGCCCTGGCTAGAGTGCCGTGGCGTCATCCTAGCTCACAGCAACCTCAAACTCCTGGGCTCAAGCAATCCTCCTGCCTCAGCCTTCCAAGTAGCTGGGACTACAGGCATGCGCCACCATGCCCGGCTAATTTTTTCTATGTATTTTTAGTTGTCCAATTAATTTCTTTCTATTTTTAGTAGAGACGGGGTCTTGTTCTTTCCCAGGCTGGTCTCGGACTCCTGAACTCAAACAATCCGCCCGCCTTGGCCTCCCGGAGACCTAGGATTACAGGCGTGAGCCACCATGCCCGGCCATAAATGTATATATGGAACTCTTTAGTTTGTGCTATTTCTGGTGTCTTTCATTCAATATTCTGTGAGATTCCCTCAAGTTGTTGAAGCAGTAGGTCATTCATGTAATTGCTGTATAGGGTTCCTTTGTACAATTATACCACAGTTTTGTTTATTCATTCTATTGTTCACCTGTAGATTCTTTGGGTTTTAATAGTTTATTTTTAGAGGCTAATGATTTTTTCGCAGTAATAGTTTGCTTATAGATTCTTTTTTTTTTGAGATAGGGTCTTGCTCTGTCGCCCAGGCTCGAGTGCATTGGTGTGTCATCATAGCTCACTGCAACCTCAAATTCTTGGGCTCGAGCGATCCTCCTGACTTAGCCTTTTGAGTAGCTAGAACAACAATCATGCACCCCTAATATTTCTATTGCTACTTTTTGTAGAAATGGGGTCTCACTATGTTACTCAGGCTGAGTTTTGCTTGTTTTTCACTTAATATAAATGATATTATGGAGTCATTGGATACACACTTAAGTTTTTGATTCAACTTCTTTTGCTGAACATGGATTTGTGAGGTTTATCTACATTCATGTTGTATATAGTATTAGATTACTTTGTTTCATTGTGGTATAGTATTTCATTATATGAATCTATCACAGTTGTTTGCCTGTTCATTCATTCATTCATTCTACTGTTGATGGACATTTGGGCTGTTTCCAGTACTGGGTTATTAGGAATACTGCCAGTTTTCCAAAATGATTCCAACAGTTTATACTCCCATTGGCAATGTGTAAGAATTCCAGTTGTTCCACATTCTTGCCAACACTTGGTCTTGTTAGTTGACACAATTTCAGCAATTCTGATAGGTGTGTAGTGGTAGCTCATGGTTTTATTCTCATGTTCCTGATGATTATTGATGTTGAGCATATTTTCATAAGCTTTTTTGGGTATTTGGCTATTCTTTTTTGTGAAATGCCTGTTCAAGTTTTTTGCCCATTTAAAATCGGGTGGCCTGTCTTTTTCTTATTGATTTGTAGGAGGTCTTTGTATATTCTGGATACATGACCTCCGTATTGCAAATGTCTTCATTCTATTTGTGGCTTGCCTTGACTTTTGTAATAGAAACTCTTAACGAATAAAAGTTCTTCAATTTTAATGTTTGGGTCTGTTTCTGGATTCTATTCCTTTAGATCTTTATCTATATGCCAATACCATACTTTCCTAATTACTTCCACTTTATAAGTCTTCATACTCCCATTAGTGTAAGTTCTCCACCTTTGATCTCTTTTTC
Organism: Avahi laniger; assembly: GCA_963575035.1. Taxonomy (NCBI): domain Eukaryota; kingdom Metazoa; phylum Chordata; class Mammalia; order Primates; family Indriidae; genus Avahi; species Avahi laniger. Next base: position 2,521 of record CAUYSK010096285.1, on the reverse strand, counting down.
AGTGTTGTCTCTGCTATTGGTGATTAGCTCTTTATTTAAATTATCACTTTCCAGATTAAAAAAAACAATTGGGATTTTGATTGGGATGCATTTGAATCTGTAGATCAATTTGGGGAGGATTTATATCTTTATGGTATTGAGTCTCTGAATCTGTAAACATGATGTATTTCTCCACTTATTTAGGTCTTTATTTTCTCTCAGTAATATTTTGTAGTTTTCTCTTTAGCCATCTTACATATCTTTTATTAGAGTTATTCCTAGATGTTTGTTTTTTTGGTTGCAATTGTTATTATGCTTTTTAAAATTTCATTTTCCAATAGTTTATTGCTAGTATATAGAAATATAATATATTTTTATGTTGATCTTGTATCCATTAAGTCACATATTAATTCTAATAGTTTATTTATAGGTTCTTTTAGACTTCCTGTATATACAGCAATGTTGTGTGCAAATAATAGTTTTATTCTATTCTAATCATTATCTTGTTTATTAAAATGATATGTACTCTCTAGTACAATATTGAGTAGAAATTGTGAAGACAGATGGCATTGTAACATAGCCTATTATAAAGGGAAACCTAATATTTCACCCATGATGCTAGTTGTAGGTTTTTATAGATAGTCTTTATTGGATTCACGAATTTTTCTTCTATTCCTAATTTGTTAAGAGTTTTTAATCATGAAAAGGTGTTGAATTCAATCATTTGCTTTCTTTGCTATCTATTGAGATGACCAGATGATTTTTCTTGATTCTATTGATGCTGAATGTTTTTTTAAGGCGAGGGTCCTCAATTTTTTTTAATTGACATTTTTACAGAGAATTTTGGTGATTGATTGATAAATGTTAAAACAGACTTCCGTTCCCAGAGTAAACCAATTTTGATTGTGGGTTTTTTTTTTTTAATGTCTCGTTGGATTTGATTTGGTAATATTTTGTTTAGGATTTGTATAGCTTTATGAGAGCGACTGGCTAGTAATTTTCCTTACTTGTAATTTTCTTGTAAGGTTTTTCCATCAAAGTTATGCTGCCTCATAAAACAAGATGGGAAGTATCTTTTTATTCTTTAGGAGAATTTCTGTAAGATTGGCTTTGTTTCTTCCTTAAGTGTTTGGAAGAATTCAAAGGGACATCCTCTGGATGTGGAGTTTTCTTTGTAGGGTTTAAATTATGAATTCAATTTTCATAGATTTAAGATTTTTTCTTTTTGAGTCAGTTTTGTGTTTTTCAAGAAATTTATCTGTTTTATCTAAATTTTCAAATTTAATTGCTATGAAGTTCATAATTTTCTGTTAAACTTTCAAAAATTAATATATAGTAAAATACTTTTTTTTAAACATACAATTCTATGAATTTTAACTCAAACTATTGATTGGGATTGAGCTAAATCTATAACTAGAAGAGAATTAACATCTCTATTATCTTTTTTTTTGTCTTTTGAGATGGAGTCTTTCTCTGTGGCCCTGGCTAGAGTTTAGTGGTGACTATTCCATTCTTAGGGAGAAAATCTTCAATTTGTCACCATTAAGTGAAATGTTAACCTGTAAGAATTTTCTTAGATACCTGTTATCAGGTTGAAGAAATCCCTTTGTTTCTAGAATGAATGTTGAATTTTGTATTAAAAAAAACAATTCTTTTTGGCAACAGTGGATGTGATAATGAGGTCTATCTTTCTCTCCCTCTTAGTTTTCCCAAGTTCATCTTAACTTAAAGAGGCTATTCTTCTTTATACTGTTAATATGGTGTAGAGTATATTGATTTATTTTCAAATATAAACCAGCATTGCATTCCTGGGATAAACCCCATTTGGTGATAGTGTATTATTCTGTTTATATATTGCTAGATTCAATTTGTTGATATTTTATTGAGAATTTTTACATCTGTATTCATGAAGGATATTAGTCTGTAGTTTCCCCTTTTTGTACTGTCTTTATTTGGTTTTGGTCTCAGGGCAATGCTGGCCTCACATAATGATTTGGGGAGAGTTCCCTCCCTTTTTTTATATTTTATTTTTTTCCTCCCTTTTATTTTTTGAGGAGATTGTATAGAATTGGTGTTATTTTTTTCATTAGTTTGGTAGAATTCTCAGTGAAACCGTTTAGCCTGGAGATTCCTTAATCTGAAGTTTTTTTTTTTTTTTTTTGAGACAGAGTCTCACTCTTTTTGCCCGGGCTAGAGTGAGTGCCGTGGCGTCAGCCTGGCTCACAGCAACCTCAAACTCCTGGGCTCAAGCGATCCTCTTGCCTCAGCCTCCCAAGTAGCTGGGACTACAGGCGTGTGCTGCTATGCCTGGCTAATTTTTATATTTTTAGTAGAGACAGGGTCTTGTTCTTGCTCAGGCTGGTCAGTTTTGTCATTTTTTGTTTGTGTGTGTGTTTGTGTGTTTTTTTTTTTTTTTTTTGAGACAGAGTCTCACTCTCTTGCCTGGGGCGAGTGCCGTGACATCAGCCTAGCTCACAGCAACCTCAAACTCCTGGGCTCCAGCAATCCTACTGTCTCAGCCTCCCAAGTAGCTGGGACTACA
>CAUYSK010096283.1:0-48817 GCA_963575035.1 Avahi laniger | reverse complement strand
CCGAGTTTCAAATATGTCCATCCTTCAGGTGGTGCACATCACACTCTTTGTGTATGCATATACCCGTCTCCTCCTCCCTCCTCCCCCTCCCCCCCCACCCAGCATCCAATAGATGTTATTCTTATATGTGCACTTATGTGTTGATCAGTTAATACCAATTTCTGCTGCCCCTTTTATTACCTTGTTGCCGCTCCCTCTAATCCACTGCCTGGTTCATCTAAAACTGGGCTCCTGGAGCTTCCTCTGGTCCTCCCTGTCCACTCAGTCTCCGACTGACACTCTGGACCCTGCACTCTCCCCACACACAGCTGTTTTCTAGAGGCGCTGGAGGCGGAAATGCCAACTCCAGTGTCGCCCCGGCAGTCTTCTCCCGCCCTCGGCCTCTCTGCGAGCCGACATTGATGGTCACCTTTGTTCCTGCCTCTCTGCTTCCTGTCTCTGGGCTTTGTCTTACCTCTCTAGGGTTCCTTTTTATCACTGCTGGAGAGAGACACCCGGAGAGCTGAAGGTCACCGTGGTAGGAGAGCAGGCTCGGGCCGGTGGAAAAGGCAGAGAGGGGACCAAGTTTCCATGCGCCGGGGATTCGTAGCCTTCTGTCGAGTTACCTGACGATCTTCGAATTCCTCCTTTGGTTTTTACCTCTTGCCCTTAATGGTGTGAACATCCGCCGGTAGCAAAAATGTGCTTCATGTTTGTTTAAGAAACAGTGGGGAACAGGTTGGGGACCAGATCCTGTTTTCCAGATCAGTAATTTGGATAAAATATGAATCTCCCGAAGCAGCTCGCAGCGTGGGCTACCCGTAAAGTCTCCAAGGCAGAGAAGCCTCACCAATCTGTCTGGCACTCAGGGGCCCTGAAGTCCTGTCTTGGAAGAGGCATTATCTGGGCCAGAGAAATCCTCCCTCTCCTGCCCGATGAATGAGAATTTCTCCTAAGAGTCTGTGCAAAGCCTCTCTTCTCTCTCGGACATCTCCCCTATCCCAAGGGCTTGAGTCTTCACTTTTCTGCAGCTGGAGTCCAAATCTATAACATTCTGTCCTTGTCTTACTTGAGTTTTCCCCAAAATAGGGTCAGAGAGAAGGATTTGGATGCAGAGGGTTTATTTGGACGGTGATACCAGCAACGCAGTGAGGCCTGGGGCAGTGAGCCGGGCAAGGAGCGGCCTCTCCAAGGATGCATGGCTGAGCTAGCTGCCACTCTTGGGCAGCCGCCACTTTTGGGCATCACTCATGGGGCATCTGTGTAGGGTGTGCACCAGAATGTCCCCTGAGGATGGGGGAGGGAAGTCAAGAAATGCCCCATGGATCCTAATGTGTTCCCTGAGTGATTAGAGGGTTGGAACTTTCAGCCTCTGGGAAGAGGAAGGGCTGGAGATTAAATTCAACAAAAACTCTTGAATAGCAAGACTTGGTGAGCTTCCAAATCATGGAACACATGGAGGTGCTGGAGGGGTGCCCACTCCCCCAAACCTCACCCTGTGCGCCTCTTCATCTGACTGTTCTTCTATGTCCTTTATAAAAAACCAGTAGATATAAACCAGTGTCTAGCCTTTATATTACAATAAACTGTTAAATATAAGTAAAGTGTTTCTCTGAGTTCTGTGAGCCATCCTAGCAAATTATCAAACCCAGGAAGGGGGGTTCTGGGAGCCCTGATCTATAGCAGTTCGGTCAAACACACAGGTCACAGCCTGGGGTTTGAGACTGGCATCTGAAGTAGGGGAAGTCCTGTGGGACTTCAGGTAGATAGTGTCAGAGTTCAATTATTGGACCTTAGTTAGCATCCACTGCAGAATTGCCTGGCATATGGGGAAAACCCTCCACACACTTGGTCACGAAAGTGTTCTGCCTTGAGTGTGAGAGTAGAGAGAAAAAACACTTTGGTTTTTCCTTCGCACAAAGTGACTTGCCCAAGATCTCATTGCCAGTCGTCAAAGCCAGAGCTTCTGTTCCCTACTCTGGGACCCACTGGATCAGCTAGGAGTAGGCAGTCACAAGAGGCAGAGATGGTGGCAGGGTGGGTGGGGCGGCCCCCGCTGAGTAAGGGTCAGCAGGACCCCAAGTGTGTGAGGTCACAGGTACACATTCAGTGTGCTCCGTTCGGAAAGACCGAAGCTACAGCATTCGCGGATGACAGGCAGGTGGGCCAAGCCTTTAATAGACACCTGTTGGTAAAGCCATGGCACCAGCCGTGCTTGAAGTCTGGGCATTGGGGAAGACAGAGGCCGTCCCAGCACATCTGATCCAGATGGGTCAGAGGTGACTCTGCCAAACACAGGGCATGGAGAGAGCTTTGCATAAATATAAAAGAAACACTCTATATTGTCTTCATAGTGAGGAAAAAATCGGAGGCTCACACTAAAAACCGCAGTTCATCTTTACCTGTGCTGTATGTGAGCCTGTAGAATAGACCACACATTTCCGTCGTGGAACGTGGGCTCCGGCGTTCTCAATAAATCCTTGTGCTGTCTTCCCAAGGTCCTGAGCTAAGCAGCTCCTCTAGTTCTATTATACAGAGACCCCTGGGCTCAAGACCCTCCTAGATGTGGGAAAATGGTCAACGGTCAGGGAAAAAGTACTGAGAACTTTAAAGCGAGACTTTGTCATTTGTGAAGACCACATCTGAGGAAGTGTGAAGGGGTCTCCTCACCAGTCAGAGTCAGCGGCTGCCACCTGCCAGTTTCTGAACACACGAGGATCACAGGCTCTGCTCATATGAAGAGTCAATCTGAGACCCCTCCAAGTCCCTGTGGGCAGCTGGGGTGGGGTTTGCCACATTTAGGTTGGAGAGAGGATACTTGTGATATTCAGCAGGTGGGAGGAAGATAAACTCTGTGTCATGAGTTAGCAAATTTCTCAAAGGCCACTTGAAAGGCTTTTTGAAAGATATAATATTTGTCCAGGAACATCTTTAAGATCGATGACAATTTCATAGTGTTTATCCAGGGGAATAAAACATTAATAACCTTTTTGTTAGTCGAGACTTTGATTTTTTCTCTCTACTACTGACATGAAGTACTGTCTCCTTGGGGGCGGTGTGTGAGCCACTTTCCTCATCAAAGGACTTCCACGTCCAGAGAGGGAAGATCAGAAGCAGTCCCCAGAGTTCTCTGCACGCAATGCTAATGCGGCTTGTTTCAGGCCAGGTGTGCCAGATGTATTCTTCCACATGTGACCCTGTTTCACCCTATAGCAGCTCCACGGAACAAGAACGTTGGAGACCCGGCCCCGCAATCGCACGAGTGGAAATGCCAGTGCTGGGCCGGGGGGCTCACTGCCTCAGTCTTGGCCCTTCCATTGTAAGGTCCCACCGTTTTCATGTTCAAGTCCCTCCCATCAGTTTTAGCAGGATTATCAGAACTTTTTTTACAGGAGAGCCCTTGAAGCGCTTGCAGAGTGCTATCTTCTCTGAGAGGTGTGTAGAGCAAGAGCTATTCCTCTGGTCAGACAGCCTCGGGTCATGCACTGGCTCCGTTCACTGGTTCGCTATAGCTGTGGCAAGTTGCTTCACCTCTCATATCCTTACTTATCTCATCTGTAAGGTGGGATGGTAACAGCGCCATCTTGACACCATTGTGTGGATTAGTAATATGTGTGCACTCTTAGTCCGTCACATAGCAAGAGCTCAGTAATTATTTGATATAAATGTGTTCCATTGATTTGAAATATACATTTCCCTCCCAAATTTCAGTACCTTTGCAATAGGAATGTGACATACTTCTCACTGTGGCTTCAGCTAGGTGTTGGCCATGAACAATGCTCATTACTGGCACACACCTAAATATCAGAACTCCAGCCTCAGAACTTGCAGACTGGGTGTCAGTGGCCTAGAAAATCACCCAGGGGACAATATACGTAGATTTTCTAGGCCTATAGGAATCAGATTGTTGCGGGGGATAATGAATTAGGCATGCTTAGCAATATTCCCAAAGCAAGAGTCAGAAGTAGGCTAGCTCTACATAATTGTAAAACCCACTTAAGAGTTCCCAGTGGTTTTTATTTCTCATATAGCTTCCCACAAAATGTTGCATCAGCCAAGCTTGTGATGCACAGGGACAATATTGTGTGGAAAAACCTGAACATCACCAGCTTTGAATCAAAAAGTGATACAGCAAGAATTGAATTCTGAATGTGAAGAAGTTTTAAGAATATCTTACTCAATTTTTTGATGGATATTTTTCTTTTTACATATGTAAAAGAGTAATATATAAGAAAAAGCATTGTCCAAATAAGCCTGGACAGATTTCAAATAAATATAAAATAAAAATTTTCATAAGAACACATTGTGTCCTAGTCTAATTGCAGGCTTTTTTCCCTTACTAGTATGTAAAATAATGCAATAAAATTATAAGTGCTTTAGATTCAGTTAGATACAGGATTAAGTAAGTCACAAAGATCTTTGATTCCTTTAAGTAATTCTCACGTGACACAGACATATGGTTATGTTTTCTTTCTTTTGAATGAGTTCAGGCCAATACGCCAATGTTCCTTCGTGATGGTTAATTTTTTGTGTCAACTTGACTAGGCTATGGGACACAATTGTTTGGTCAAACACTAGTCTAGACATGGCTGTGGAGATATTTTGTAGATGTGATTCACATTTACAATCAGTTGCCTGTAAAGAAATAAAATAGATTACCTTCCATAATGTGGGGGTTGGGAGGGAATCTCAACCAATCAGTCAAAGGCCTTAAGACCAGAAACTGGGGTTTCCCAAAGAAGAAGGAATTCAACTCTGACCTGAATTTCTAGTCAACTGGCTTACCTGACAGATTTCAGACCCATCAGTCCCTATGATGGCTTAAGCTGATTCCTTAACATAGTTCTGCTTCTCTGGGAAGCCCTAACTAATATAATCTTTTAAAATAGGTTGGATAGAATTGAACAGCATGCCTAGTGTAAAACAAAGTTATATTTAGAGATGACTTGCTTTTCTTAATGCAGACTCTTTTTTACACTATCTTTTTGGATGGTTGGTGGACTCCTACCTACTGACTCTCATTGCATACCCTGCATCTTCCCTGCACTCACGTAATTGGTTTGGGCAGACCTACACACGGACCTTCTGTTTATTCCAAGCAATTTCCCCTTCACTAAATTTGGCCAGTTGCTTTGGGCACCATTCACTACTCAGTGGGACATCATCTGATGCCATCTTCCTGTCTGCTGCAATTGTGGGCTCTGGAAGGACTGAGATCTGTGTCCCTGCAGGTGCAGGCTAGGCGGCACTGATGACGTCCTCACTGTCAGGCGTTGAGCAGTCATCTCCGTCCTCACAGCGCAGCTCAGCATCTCCGGAGTCAATTGCTCTGGGCTCGGGCTGCACATGGGCAGAAGTGAATGAGCTGTATTAATAGTTCTCCCAGCATAATCCATCATCCCCTCAACAATGCATTTCTGGCAGTTAATTAGAAGCTACACAGTGGAATAACGAACATCGTGTTTAGAATTATAAACTATGGGTAAACAACAGATCAGACAGCCCATTGTCTCCCATTACCCTGGATGTCTTAAGCATCTGCTCCCAGTGCCTGTTGAGCACTCTTTAGCTAATAACCTGCTGAATGGTTTCGAATGGCTTAATCAGATTCATGGTAGGACTCTACCTGGACATGGCAGGAGCTAAAGGAAGGGGGGAACAGAACTCAGAGTCTGGGGAAGGGAAGTCGACGATGTCCAGGGCAGCGAAACAGTGTCTTTCCCCTGGGCCCGGCCTGGGCTCCAGCCCACGGGAGTCTGAGCAACAAAATTTGGGTTAGACGGGGCCTCAGTGATATCCAGTCCAATTCTCTCCCCATCCAGAGGCTTGAGGAGGATGCACAAGATGCCTCCCACCTTCCAGCCTGCTGTTCCTACCTGGCTTTCTCCCTCTCCTCATGGAGGTCTAGGGACGTGGCTGCAGCCAGGACGCAGGCAGCTGTCCCAGAGCCTGAGCTGTTTTTGACGGTCCCTCTGCTGGCCGTGGGAGAAATGCCTGGTCCTCCTGCAGGACAGCCAACACATTCAGCCGTCCAGTCCGGCTGCCCCTTACAGTCTCTGGCCCCACGAGACAGCTGCGGACAGAGGCAGTAACCTCACGGGAAGTGTCCCTGGCTCTGACCTTGGGGAGCTTTGCTTCTGTTTTTCTGGTCCTTGTGTGTGGCTTTTCCTACCACAGGAACCATGAAAAGTCTGTCCGTAGGGGTTCCTATGTGCCTGGCTCTGAAAGAGACAGCATTGTTCAAACTCCTAGTATCCATAAAGAAGTATCCTGCCATATTCTTGTTTGGGGGTACACCTAGGCTTCCTGTGTGTACTCACACACCAATTTTCCTTCTGGGGACCCCATAGTGGTTCCCCAGGAGGCCCTGAGATTAGAATCCAGCTCCACAGCATAGGGTAGTCCTGGCTCTTACTAGCTATGGAAACAAGGCAGTATACTCAGGCTCTCTAAGATTCAGTTTCCTCATCTATAAAATGAGCATAAAAATGGTATCTATTTCTAAGATTATTAGAAGGAATAAATAATGTAACCATTTACCGTCTTTGATTAATCACATAAAGCATCTTATTTTACACACAGTAAGTGCTCAGTAAATTTGTGCTGTGTGTGCTTATGAGAGAGAGAGAGAGATAGTTCACTTTGTGATCATTCACATTTATTTTTGGTTTCTCCAACACAGGCAGGAAGGCGCACACTTGGAAGAGATGGTGCCTTCCTTTCATGCCTTAGATATGGGGTGGAACATATCTCTAGATCCATTTTTACTTAACTGAACCCTCTGGTGGCCCTAAGGACATGATGTGTCAAAATCATTTGAAGAATAGGTGAGAGACAACCACAGTTTATTTTATTCTAGCAATTTACCTTGCGGTGGGGTGCGGATCAATGTTTATCACCCGACAGGGAAAAAGTTGCCTTTCGCCTCACCCCAACCTGCTAGACCCTCAGGAAGCCAAGGATGGCTCTTCTTCCTTGTTACTTTGTGAGTACCCGGCACAGGTTTGGAGTTGGCACTGGCGTTGGCATTGGTTGGTTTGTGGGGCCCATGCTTCAGCCCCAGGTTCTCCAGCCTGTGTGCTTAGCTTTCCTGGTGTCCTCTGCGGATGGCCTTTTACCCACCTTTGTAGCTGCATTCCCCACCCTCCTACCCTCTTCTAGCCCAGAGCCTGGTGTGCTGTAGGCGTTTTATGAATGCCTGTTCAGTGCAAGCGTTTTCAATCACGAGTCACACGTGGGCACAGGCAAGGAGAATTAAAGGCCCTTTGAAGCTTCCCTTTGCCTCAGTCCTGGAAGAGTTTATGAGGGCCTTTGTCTTTCCTAGCAGCATTTGCGGGGGACTCATTCAGTGGCTGTGCTTGTTCCCTTTCTGCATTTAATAGCAAGGCACAACGTAGCCTCTCTGTGCTCACAGGCAAGCTGGGGCTAAGGTGGTTCTGCCAGCCCACCCTACTCTGCATCTGCTGGGGGAAGGATTCACGGCACCTCCCAATTCACCAGCCCAGGCTGGCCTGGAGAAACCCACTGAGTGGCCAGGGCTCCGTTCCTGGCTCTTGGCTCTGCAAGGCAGGAGGAAGACACACTTGGAGGATTCGCAGTTGCAATGCCTTGCTGCGACTTTATGAATAAATTGGGTGCTTTGCAGAAAGACAACTGTATCTCTGATGCAAATCCCCACAAGACAATAAATATAGATTCCTTTGTCGTAATCACAGTGGCATCTTGATCTGCCTGCGGTGATTAAAGTGTAACCAAACTGCCATTTAATTTCCTTCCAGGCCATTTCTGAATTGTGTCGTGTAAAGACGTCTTGATGCAGAAACACTCCTCGCAGCCCAGGCTCTGCTGTGTGGGACTCCGTTTTGAAAATTGTGACTTCTACTGAGGAATAAGCTCAGATTTGGTGCACAGGTTGTATGTGAAGGTCAACAACATCCATCTCGTCTTTGGCTCTGTCTACAGAGGCCATTTTTGTCTGTGTTTTGGAATTCTTCTCCTCCACCCTCCTACCTACTGCCGAAGGTGCTCAAACAGCAGCCCAGAGCAGTTGAGTCGCTCACCAGGTGCACTCAGTGAGTGCCTCCTCAAGAGCTGTTTTCAGAAGGTTCCACCCACCTTGCCCTTGACGGCTGCTCCTACAAAGACAGTTCATTCGAGGGCAGACATGTGTCTGCAGAGACCTCTTCGGCACTGTGGGGCTTGCCCACGCCAGAGGGGGAAAGGCAGGGGCCCTCTGTTCAGCTGGGGCTTTTAGATTTGCGTTGGAAAGACACAGAAAGGAGGCTAACGGAGCCGCTGATGAGGGTGACCAAATGGGCAGGCCGGCCTGCGAGCGCGGCTGTGGCTGCAGTAGCCAAGCAGTGTGATTAATCCGATTCCCTGCAGTGATTCAGCCACAGGCACGAGAGTGCATCTGCATGGCGGCTCCTCTGGCCAGCACGGTGTGGGGTGCAATTGAGGGGGGCCCCCAGTTAACATGTGCCTAGAGGTTGACTCAGCATAATCAATAGAGAAACCCCAGGAACATCTTTTTACCCTGTTGGCATCAGGAAGAGAAAGACATGTGAATATGTTCTATAAAGGTGGGAAACTGCTCATTCAGAAGACAGAAGTTGCTTTAGATTAAGCAAAGTCCTTACAAATCTATGATCCCATTATTTTAAGCATGGGCATTGGTGGTTCCAAGATAGGCAGCAAGGAAAGAGGGTGATTAATAAACAGGAAAACATCTCTTGAAGTGGCTGTGGGTTTTAGAGGAGAAAATGTCCCTGCTCTGTGTGTGTGCACACGTGTGTGAGAGGCTGTGCACACACGCAACTGGCCACAAGCTCTCAAACTGTTGGGATGGAGAGATCAGGGGGGAAGGGTGTAGTTGCCCCAGTCTAGGATACCTGGAGGTTCCCATTCTGGAGTTGCTACCTGTGGTCCAGACCTAAAGGAGGGGTCCTGGGCAGGACAGGGAATTGCGGGCATTATTTATGGAGCTGCAGAACCTCCTCTCTTTCTAACTGCTTCCTTTTGGAGCTCACCGGCAAGGCGTGGAAGCTCACTCAGAGCAAGAGCAGGCTGCATAGGAAGGGCTGGGGAACGGCCCTGAACCCAGGGCCCTGGGATCTGATGACAGTGAGGAAGCAGCCCAGGCCACAGAGGTCAGCACGGCGGGGAGAGCAGGGCTGAGGGCTGCTTCCTACGAGCCTGAGAACGCCTGAGAGACTGTATCTTCCAGCCTCTCTGCCCTCATCTCAGGGCCAGGTTTGCAGCCAGGCTCAGCACGGCTGGCTAAGTGGATAAAGTTCCAAACCACAGGTCAGATAGATCACACATTGAAACCTAAACTTATGTTACTCCCTGTCTTGGCGAATGGCCCTGCTGTGGACCTGGCCACCGAGGGCATCTTCTTACCCCTCTCCTTCCGGGCCCAGTGCGTGTCCAGTGCCTGCTGAGTGTAGATCCTGAATACTCCTTAACTCCCTCACCGCCTCACCCCTGCCACCACCACTCCGGCTCCCGCCACCACCATTTCTCACCTGTTCCTTGCAGCAGCCTCCTAGCAGGCCCCCCAGCCTCGTTCTTCTGGACCGCACTCTTCTCTGTGCTGTATTTTTGGTACATTTAAGTGTGTGAGTCTGCTAGCATCCTCCATAGGCTCCGGACCCCTTCACGAGGTCCCACTGCCCACAGGGCGGGGTCCAAGGCAAACCTCTGGGTCTTTTATGACCCGAACTTCACTTCTAGCTCCAACATCATTCTGTTCTCATCCACCATGCAGGCCTCTGGCCAAATGAAACCCCTTGCAGTTCCCCCAAAGTGCGATACTCTCTTTTGTGCTGGAATGTTTGCATCTCCTGTTCCCTCTGCCTACAGTTCCCCCAGACCCACTCCTTGGTCAACTCCAGGCCTTTGGGGCTTTGCTTAGACAGCAGCTTCCCTGACGACACCCACTGCCATGGTGCTCCTGTTGGGTGCTCTGTGTCTCTGCCCCGGCCCTTCCACGTGCTTGCAAGCACCCCTTTTGCTCACTCAGCAGCTTTCTTCTGCCGGCCTGTGAGTGTCAAGCAGCCAAGACCCATGCTGGTCCTGGTGCCTGGCACAGTGCCTGGCCCAGAGCAGATCCTTCAAATACTGCACTGTATTTTCTTCCTTCTAAGGACATTCCATGTGGTAAGACCTACCATCGACCTACATTTTAGGAGGAAATGGAGGTGCCATATTAAATGCATGTCAAATTATTTTTGACTAAGAAAATAATATACATATATCCAAGCTAATGCACTTCTTTTTCAGTAAGGATCAGGATTAATGTTTGTATCCACCTTCCCTACATTTGGAGAGAATTCTTCTCCCCCATGGGAGTTGCACTGGCAGTTCCGCAGAGCCCTGGGACAGCTGCTGCGTTCCTCTGGGCATGCTTGATGCGGACCTCTGGGGTGCTTGGGGACTGCCAATGTAATTTCAAGAATATTGGAAAATGCCATGGTTTCTTCTGCTTTTGCTATTTCATTAAACTTAGTTTTTCTTTTTCCCCCCATATTGACTTATATATTGCTGGAAGTAAAACAGCCTGTCTGGAGAGTCAGTCTGACGCCTTTGACAGAGGAACTGCTGCTCCTGAGTGATAATCCCTGGAGACCGGGTGGGGGCCACCCTTCTGGCTTTGAAGGTGCTGCAGTCTGTGCCAGGGGCTCGGCAGCCCGTCAGTGCATCGCTGGTAATTGAGCGGCTGTCTCCAGGATGCACGGTCACTTTTCCCTCCGATAATCTGTCACGGGGGTTTTAGAAGGCGTTTTAGGCAAAAATTATGGATGCACATGAAAGAAAAAACTCCACTCGTGTGATGCTACCAAAGCAAATAACCAGTTGAAATAATTCCTCTTCCTAAACCCACAGGCAAAGACAGATCTGTTCAGGCTTTCTTCTCCACCTGCTACCTGGCAAGTTTCTTGGGATCCTAATTGTGAGACACATTTGATAAACGTTCATCAGTGAAACTCAATATGATATAACCTAAGAGGGAGGTAAATGAAGTAGAAGGACTCTATTTCTTCTTACCGATGTTCGGCAGGGCTTAATAGTGATAGGGAAGACAATTTAATTGTCCCTCTGAGTGCTGTGCTCCCTTTTATGCATCTTATGCTTTGCCCACATTCCCGTGTAGACAAGGGGCTCCTTAGGGTTGGGGCTGCAACTTTCTCCTACATCCTGTCTCCTAGCCACTGTGCGCCAGGGGTTTCTGGGAAGAGCAGGTGTCCCTACCCAAGGGGCTCTGCTGTCTTTGATATGAAGGGAAGTACTGCAAGGCCTGGCTCTCTAGCCTGATGCGCTGTCACCTTCCAAGGGTAAGGAACAGCCTCACCTGCGGCATGTTCCTTCATCTCCCATGGGAAATCTTCCCCCTTTGAAGAGCTCAAGATGTGCTGGCCCTGCACGCTCATCTCCTTCCATTTGTGTATACACTGCCTCATTTGCCAGTGTCCACTACCATAGGCTAGAGGGGTCTTTAGAAGACTGGCAGAAAGGGGTGGGGGACTCAGAGTCCTTTCTGTGAGCGCATGTGAGACGGGTGGTGCTCCTTGTGATATGAGAGGTTCCCATAATCGCCTGTTACAAACCTCTTCTCTCTTCCACCCTGATCATGAATGTACCCCGTGGAGGGCTTGAGTAATCCTTCCCGACTGCTTCTCTTATACAAGTCTCCAGCTGGTCCATTTTCTAGGTATCCCTGGACATGAAAAGGCCTCAGTGAGTGAGAATGTCCAGGCAGAGACTGTGACCTCAAGAACAGAAAAATCATTCAACCTTCTTGAAAAACCAAACCAAATGAAAACAAAACTCACTGCTGCAGCGTGACTCCAACCTGGGCTTTGAATGGCTGCCGTCCCTCCTGAGGCCTTCCGCAGCTGTGCTCTCACACCATCCTTGCCTGAGCCTCTGTCCCTGTGCTGTTACACCGCTTTTGCTGCCAGAGAACACGGAGACGGAGACAGCCTGTAATGATAACTTCATAAGAGTCCATACTTTAATAATTATTTTCAAATGACAAAGTCCCTTTATTTAGTATATCATAATTGTTTCTCACACCAGCCTTGTGAGACATTCATTGTAATTCCCTTTTTCATGGATATGGATTAGGTAAGTTTATTTATCCATTTATATACGTATTCATTCATCCATCCAAAAAACATACACTGAGTGTACAAAGGTACATATTATAGAGCTAAATCGTATGAGGACTACACACTAGGAACACATAATCCAGTGGGTAAAATGTAATATCATATAAAAATTAAAATATGAAATATAAAAACAACCTACCATAAGGAGTGCAGAGGTGAAATTTGCTGTGGGACCACACATCAAAGGTACATTCAACCTGATGGGAACCATGAGAATTATTTGCAGGGAAGGGATCTGCTGCGGTTGGAACACAGGGTCATATAACGATGGGCTGATGAGGCTAAAAATTTGTTTTGGGAACTAAGAGAGGGGGGATTGGAGTTGCCAGGCTGGGGAGCCTGTACTGAATCTGAGCAGGAGTGAGGGCCATGATACTCCATGGCAGGAGGGGAGCAGGGAGGCAGAGAGAGGGCCCTGGGGATGGGGGAGCCTGGCCTGAGGCCCCTAGGTCAGCGGGTGTCAGGGTTAGCACTGAAACCCAGAGTCCCTGGTGCCACCCACTGACAACAAGCTGCCTTTTTTCAGAACATGTCCCATTTTATACATAGCAGAATGGAAGCATGGAGAAGCTGAGCCACTCCACACTTGCAGCCTGGGAGTCAGCCGCAGTGAGGTGTGGCCAGCTGGCTGCTGGACCCTGTCTTGCCCGGTGCTCTGTCCCCAGTGCCCAGCCCATTGCAGCCTTGCAGCAAGTGTGCTGCAGAGAGGGGCAGTGCTCTCCGGGAGGCTGGCTGTCAGGTTGGCTAGCTTGGCCAAGCATTTTCTGGGTCTCCCTTCAAAGTCCACCTTTGCAGAGGGCTTCCCCCTGCTCTGGGCCCCTCCTCATAGCCAGGCAGGGCCAGTGCCTATTTCAGGTGTCTGAGCAGGGAGACCGCAGCAGTCCTGGAGGATTCAACCCTTCCCAGGCACCAAGGGGGCCTGGGGGCCAAGGGAGGGGACCCCCCCAGCGCCTGGCTCTGGAGCTCTACCCTGCAGAGCCTGCTGCTATTATCATCTCTGTCAGGGCTAATTTTCTGTGGTAACAGCTTTGACTGCAGCTCTCCTACTTTAATTGAGTCCTTGTCACTCCATTGACGGTAATTTACACATCCAATAACTACAGTTAATGTGGAACGGAGGCGTAGGTAACGTTGGCTACAGAGACCTTGTGGAAGAGCCATCTCCCACAGCTGGGCGCCCTGGGAGACGGGCTTTCTGGACGCTGCACTGTCCCAGTGCCGGGCTGGGGTGTTCTGGGGGCTTCCTTTTTCATTTGCCAAACATTTTCTGAGCTCAAACACAGTGTAAGGAAGGTGAAGATATAACAATGCATGATAGGCGGTCCTTATTTTTGAGGCGTTTCCAGTATAATGAAGGAAAGAGACGCAGACACAGATAACCAGGCCTGGAGACTGCGTGGGAGGTCAGGGACAGAGTGCTTCTGCGCTCTGGTACCAGGGAGCTCAATAGCCACCTTCAATTCAATTACATTCTATTTAGTTGGACCATCAGTGCTGAGCACCTATTTCTGAGAGAGCGCAGGGGAGCGACGGGCTGGCTGCGCAGAAGAACGGGGCCACAAAGACGGCGGAACACAGGCCTGTGCTCCTGTCGTCCTCTCTCTCCCCAGCCACTCTGCCGTTGGCCTGATTTCCACTCACTCGTTCCACATGTATCCATGATGCTCTCACTAGACTCCAGGCTCTGTGCTTGTCTCTGGGGAGGAATGGTGAGCGAACACAGACTCTGTCCTTGTCCTCGTGGGACTTACTGAAGTGTGTGGGAGAGACAGCCGTGAATCAAATCAGCACCCAAGTATGTAATGAGGAGCTGCGCTCAGGAAGGACGCAGGGAGCTGTGGGTGACCCAGGGGGCCCCACTCATCCGACCGGCCAGGGGAGCGCTGGGCGTGTGCCACAGCAACCGCGAGGCAATTAAAGACCTTTTATTCTTCATAGTTGATATATGTTATACACTGATACATGTATAAATATAATACATATTTATATATTGAAATTTTTATACACGTTACCTTGTAATCTACAAAATATGATTCCTGGCAGTGAAAATGGATCTGTTCAAAAAGTTGAACCAAAAATGGAAATTCACTCTCAAGATTTTACATATTAAAAGTGGCCAGGAAAATACTGGAAGAAAGCGTGGGCGACTATTTGTATAATCTTTGGGTGGGTAAGGCCTTCCAAAAGTATGAAGGAAAAGATAGATAATTCTTATCACATAAAATTTTAAAGTGTTAGAAAACTGCAAACAAAGGTGACAGACAGGTGAGAAGCTAGAAGCTTTCTGCCTCACCGGTGGCATGCCATCTTCCCTACCAGGTAAAGAGCTGCCTCCCTGACACTCCCAGTGACATAGGCCCTGTCACTGACTCCTCTGAGACCAGGCTACTCTTCTCCCACATCCAGTCATTTACAGATTACTGCCTGCTGTGGGTTGAATGTGTCTCCAGAAGTTGACACGTTGGAAAGGTAATCCCCAATGCAACACTGTTGAGAGGTGGGACCCATAGGAGGTGGTTAGGTGTGAGGGCTCCGCCCTCATGAACAGACTCATGCTGTTATCTCGGGAGTGGGTTAGTTATTGAAAGACTGCGTTCCTGATAAAAGGGTAAGTTTGACCCCCTTCCTCTCTTGCCCTTCCACCCTCAGCTGTGGGATGATGCAGCAAGAAAGTCCTGGCCAGAAGCAGGCCCCTTGATCTTGAACTTTCCGGCCCCCAGGATTGTAAGAAATAAATATCTTTATATATGGCCCAGTCTGTGGTATTCTGTTATAGCAACACAAACGGACTAAGACATTGCCTTTAGGACGTTGTGCCAGTGCTACAGCTGATTCCCATCCTAAATGGCTGATGCCCCATGCCACGTAATGGTCAGAATATTTTGAATTTCATCCCATCTTTAACATGATATAACTGCATTCTTACTATGTACCAGGCACTGACTTATGTATGTTAGACTCACTAACTCATATAATCCTCACAAGTCTAGGAAGAGGATATTATTACTATCCCACATTACAAAAGAAGAAACAGAGACATAGAGAGCTCAAGTCTGTCCAGGGTTATGCAGACTGAAAAGGTGCAGTGAGGCTGAACATGGGAAGCCTGACTTTGAACCGGTACTCACCCCTGAACATCATCGCCTCCTCCAAATCAGCAAGACAAGATCAAGACCCAATCAATAGAAAATCTGGAGAAGGGTTTGAATGGATACTTTGCATATACATATATGCAAAAAAGTTACAGATGTATAACAAAAGATGCAAAGATTTTGATTCTCACTACAAATTAAAGAAATGAAAATAGCAACAATAATGAGATGTTTTTCTAAGATCTACTGGAAAAAAGTTAAACAGATAGACAAAATCCAGTGTTCAAGATGGTGTGAGGATTTGGACAATGTCTAGTGTTCTTAGTAGGGGTCGTCATAACATTTTTGAGTCAGTTTGGTAATATGTGTTGAATATAAATGTGTTTACCCTTTGAATCAGCAAATTCACTTCCAGGTTGACCATAGGAGAAAATTACAGAAGCATAGTAATATATATACTCAAGGATGTTCACAAAAGTATGGTTTATAATTGCAAAACAGTGAGAACAACCAGAATGCCCATCAGCAGGGAATTGGTAGAGCAAATTATGGGTGGTCTTTGCAATACAACATTGTAGCCCTTAAAAATGGTGACTAAAGTGAAAATACTTTAATGACACTTTTCATGAAACAAAATCATAGAATAGCTTGTATAGTATCCTACTCTTTCTATTGGGTAGTGGGATATGTATGCATGTCTATCTATGCAAGGGAATATTCTGGAAGGGAGATCACTAAAAGGTAAACAGTAGGTATCTCCAGGTCTAGGAGATTTTTTTCCTCTCTTTTTCCTATGGAAAAATTTCATATTGTTTCAGTTTTTACACTGAAATGATTTCCTTTTCACAAAAACAGTAAGATACTTAAAAACAAACTATCAGTGAGATATTGGATATGGCTTCTAGTTGAGTCTCCTGAAAGGCTCTGCATTTCTTTAGAGTAGGTTTTCAAACTGCAGGTTAAAATGCATTCCTGGTTGTGGAATCAATTTGGTAGGTTATAGGCAGCACTGAAAAATAAAATACACAAAGTCGAGTGTTATTCTGTGAAATAATAATTTAATAAATATGTATGTGATTCTGGTTTGTGAGATAAAATATTATCTTTTTCTAGGATTAAATGCCCTACTTTGGAGTGTGCTAAAGATGCAGTCATGAGTGGCCGGATTCCTGGGGTTCACATACGGAGGAGGCCCTCACCCCACCCCGTGGAGCAAAGGAAATAAAGGGCCCACAGAGAAGGGGGCTTTCTCTTCATGGTCTGTGGCATTCAAACCTGTCATAAAGCTCTCACTCGCGTCTCCTTTTTATCCAAGGAACTAAATGAACTGCGAGTTTGTTGACAGTATGTTCCTCACTGGCAGCAGCGGGTAATAGAGACATAACTTTTGCAGAACACCAGCTTGCTGGCCCCGCCCTGCTCACACTGCAGAATCGCGCACTGGAGAATCGTTGAGGAGAAGGTGCAGGGTTACCCTGGAAGGCTTCGGTGGAGAGTAAGATAATGCTTCCACTTGGCTGAAGGTAACATTATGTCGATAACAACCCCAAAGAGGGCTATAGACAGGAAGACTGGGTATAGCAAGAGTAAGATTAATGACACTACTCACACAACATTTTATAACTCAATTGCAAATATGATCATTATATTAATAAAAAGTTGTATTGATTGTGTTTTTTATTGTCTGTAATTTACAATGCTTTGACTGAAGCCTTGAGGACCAAGGAGAGAACGCTCTCCCATGGCTCACCAGTTCCTGGAGTCAGCGAACAACTGGCTTTGAGCAAGTCTTTGATATGTAAACCAGCAAGTCCTGAGCTCCTTTCACCGGCAGTCTGGGACACTATCTCCCTGCCTTAGTCACCCAAGGGCCAGGTCATGTGTAGTCCAGAGCCTGCTGAAATTATTCAAACTACCCAATCCTAAACCAGCTCAGTCGCTTACCCTGCCTCACCCGTCCCTTCCCAGACAGCCGCACCGAAGGTCTTGCCCACATTTTCCTCTTGGTCCTACCACCGCTTGCCTTTGCTGCTTCCCCAGGTGTCCCCGAGTGGTGTGACATGGCCTGTCCCCTCCTTTTGGGAACCGTGAATAACAAACTATCTTTTCACTGACAGTCATCTCTTGACCTGTTGGCTTTGCCATATCTGATTAAAACAAATCCTGAGTACATTTTTTAAAAAAGAGTCAATCAACTCCAAGTAACATAGACCCTCAAATACCGAGATTATTCAGAAATATTCATATTAACAGCAGGCTCAAGCCATTGAGGATTTACATCCTCACTTTGCTAATAGACTTCAGACCACAGAGTACATATTCTGTGAACAGAGGACCCACTGGAGGGTGAATGGCATTAAAACCCACCAGAATGAAGTCCTAGGATTGGCACAGTCATGGCTGTGACGATTCCTATAGGAGAGAACTCAAGAGTCTAGATTAAGACGTTTCCCGGACTGCGTATTTGTAGAAGCATTCACTGGCGGCCCTGAATGTGAGGTGGGAATCAACTCTGACTGCCAGGAGTCAACAAGTGAAGCGATGCCCTTCAGAACCTTTTCTCACAGGTCTCTTACTGAAGGTCCTCAGCCACCAGTGCCCTTTGTGACGACAGCGTGCACACACCTGGCAGCGGCGTCGTACATGAGCAGCGGCGTCGTGCATGAGCAGTGGCTCTCTCTCTTTCACAGAAAAGTTTCTCATCTTTCTTGCAAAATGATGCTGTAGAAGCTTTCGGGCCAGTTCACACTAGGGGGATTCTATGCTGGAAGCATTCATGCTATTAGAACAATTTGACAACAGGAAATTGTCAGCCAATTTCTGAAGCTCCTGAGAGCTTACAAAGGGAGTCCAGGATCATTCCTCCTGGATTCAAGCGCTGCACCGATTCACTTGCAAAAGAGAAATAATGTTCTAAGATATCATATCAATCAAGGCAGTCTCATAGCTTTCCCACTGTCTGGGGCATAATCCTAGTGGTCCTCAGTAGGGAACACTCAGTGGATGCTATAATTGCCCTCTAAGGCTCGACATGCTGACCCTGCTGGGGACAGGAGGGAGGTGGAGTGGAGGGTGATGGAAATTGTCATATAAGACACTGTATATGCCTATGCCTAGCAATGGAGTTTCTCTAGAGCTCGATTTCCTGGATTTGGGGAGTAGAATCCATATTTCAATGATGTCTTGATGCTAGGTGAAATGGGACTGTTACAGGGGAAGAATGCATGCTGGGAATTGTGTCCTGGCAAGCAAACAGCCCCCACCTGCCCTCCCCAGCATCGGGGCTCCATTCTCAGTGCACCCTAACTGCTCACCAGGATGGGGCTTACTAAGGGTTGTCCCTCACACTTGTCACCTCTTCAATCCTCACAATGACTGTGTGTGTTATTACCTCTGTGGGCATGAAGACCGTGGCGCAAGGGGTTTAAGAGCCTGTCTGAAGTAAGGACAGTGAGGGTCAGGGTGTGGCTTGGAGCCTGGTCTGTCCCACACCCTCGACCCAACCCACACTCCTCAGTGGTGCCCATATCCAGCCAAAACTCACCATGCGTTTATTCCAGACAGTGTGCAGGAGGGTGGTCAGCCTTCCCAAAGCAACTGTTTCAAATGTATTTTCTCTCCCTGAGCCAACCATGACGGGCCACTTCATGCCCTCCTGGATAAGGCTCTCAGGACTTTGGAGTCACCGATGCCAGCTGTTTTCAGGAAAGTCAAGCAGCTGTTGACTTCTGAGTCTGGGTGAAATTGTGTGAAGAGCTTAAAGCACTGTTTCTTAACCGAAATGCTTCATCTCACAGTGCAGATGGGGTGTGCTTCACTGCAGGAGGCCCTGGGGTTTCCTCACCCCACAGAGGAGCCCCGGCACATGTGCATGGAAGGTTCAAAGCTCTGCACAGCCTGCCCTGATCCTCTCTGGAGACGCTGGCTTTCCCCTTAATCACAGCGCCATGTGCGGCCTCGGAGTCACTGCGCAGGCTGGGGGGTCTGGGTGCCACAGTGCAGCCCCAGCACAGGGGGCCGTGGGGTGGGGGGGCGTGTAGAGGACCACCGGGCAGTGCTGGGCTTGGATCACACGGGCCTGGGCTTGAGTAATATGCTTTGAGACTTTACTTACCTTCCTGAAGACACAGTTTCCTCATCCCTAAAGCAGGGAAAATCATTCCAGTTTCAAAAGACTGTTGTGAAAATTAAATGAGATTAAAGAAGAAAGCCCTTACTGTGTTTGTGGGTGCTGGGCTCTCAGTGTGTGCTGGTCAGTGTCACCTTCGCTCCCCTCTCTCTCTCCCTGCTCTCTTCTTCCTTTCTCTGTTCTCCGTTTCTGTTCCTCACTCCCCAGAGCTCTGTTTCCAGAACAAGATGCTTTCTGGTGGGTTAGGACAAGAGGAGGAAAAGCTGCCCCCTTGGGCTGCACAAATGCCACGAAGCCTTGGCAACAGCTCCTTCGTCACCCAGCTGGCACCGAGGCCCCAGTACCTCCTTTGTCCCAACGACATGTGCGGCAGGGAAGGAACAGAGGTGGGGGCTGTCGGATGTGCCTCCCCATCTTCCTCCTAATAAAATTGGAACTCCCCGAACTGGAAACACAGTACACCCCCACAAAAAAGAAGACAGTTAAAAATCACTCCTATTGCAATGTAATAAAGGAGGAAATACCCCCTCAGCATTAGGAAATGACTCTACTTTCCAGTTCATATGTGAAAGCGGAGGCCGTTACTGCTGCTGGCTCACGCATTCCAGGCATTAATTTTCTATTATGAATAAAATTAATGAGTTTAGTCAATTTCTGGTGCTCATAAAGTTGTGCTTTTCATTACCAAGATTAACAGCCTGCTGGGGACACCTCCTGGCAGAGCACCCACAGGGGACGGGGCCTGGGCAGATGCTGCTTGTTGGGGTGAGGGGGAAGGGAAGAGAGGGTGCTCCCCTTACCTGCCCCCTGCCTGGCCCTGGGACCCTAGAATGTCTGCATCTTCTTTCTCCCATCCCGCTGAGCTTCCCTCTTATCCGACCTCTGGCTTAAAACTTACCTCTCCCAGGAGCCCTCTCTGATCAACCCCGAGCACTATGACCACTCCACGGTGTCCTCCCAGCACCTGATCACGCTCAGAGTGACAGATCCGAGTCTGATGGAGGAGATGGCCAGGTGACGGTAGCGCGGCCTGATGGGCCGTGATGGGAAGCACTGGATGGGCTCCTTGCCCAGGCTGGGGCCAGGAAGGCTTTCTGAAAGATGTGATATTGAAGTGTCCAGGCTGGGAACTTCAGGATGAGCGGGAGTCAGCCCGGTGAGACAGAGCGGGGGTGGGGAGGAAATGCTCCATGCTGAAGTCACGCGGGCTGCTCAGGACCTGCCCTGCAAGCCCCAGGAAGAGCACAAGGTAGAGGTGCTGAGACACCAGCAGGGACAAGGCACAGGAGCCTTTGTGCCTTGCTCAGGCCTTGGAACAGACTGCTATAGAACCGGGGACCCTTCTGAGTCTGTTTTGTGTCTCTTCTCACAGGGCATCCCTAGAGGTAGGGGACTGGCAAACTAGGACCCACCAACCACAGCCAACCCATTGCCTGTTTCTGCAAATAAAGTTTTATTGGAACATAGCTATGCTCATGCTCTTCATTTACATATCGCCTATGGCCGCTTTTGTGCTATGGTGGCCACGCTGAGTAAGAGCAACAGAAATCATATGACCTGCAAAGCCAAAATGTTTACTGTATGGCCCTTTATGGAGAAAGTTAGCTGACCCTGCTCTAAGGTGTTTCTGCTGCTTGCAGCAGACCTTCCTCATGCTTGGCCTCTAGCAAATATTCCTGTGCTCTGTTCTGGTGCTTCGAGTCTGTCTGTAGCTAAGAATTAATAAGATGCTAAGAATTAATTAGATTACAAACTGCAAAAGCAAAGGCTCGGCTGTCAGAGTACTTACGCTTGGATCTTGGCTTGAACTAGTCACTAACGATTGTAAAATAATGACAGTAGTAATAGCAGTAAATGCAGCTACAATTTCTACTTATTCAGCTAGTTGCTGAATGTGACAGGTTTGGGGCTGAGCTTTTTAATATATCATTTCATTCAAATTCTCACAAAGAAGTCTCGGATGTAGGTTTTTTTTAATCCACATTTTACACATGCTGAAGCTGAGACTCAGAAAGAAAAGGTGATGCACTCGAGTCAGTGAGGAATTATGTTCTGCTTCTAGCTAAAGAAGGGGATATATGAAATCAACAGCGCGAACAAAGTAGGTTCCATTCTCACCCATGCCATTATAGAAACCTGGGAAATGAGCAAAGATGGTATGTGATGTGGCAGCTTCACTGGTACTTATGTTCCGTGTTCTTATCACATTATTTTTCGATTTTTGGGTCTCCTCGTGGACCAACATAGTGACTGGAGTGCCACCCATCATGGTCACATTCTAGTTAGGAACAGTGGAAAAGGGAAAGGGTAAAAAAGGCATTTCCCTACAAAGATAACTCAAAGCCCTCCGTTTGCATCTTGTTTGTCAGAATTGAGTCACACGGCCATGCTACCCGCAGGGGAGGTGGGTAAGTCCTCTGTCTGGGCCCACTGCTTCCCCTCGATAAAACAGGGATATGCTACTAACAAAGAATGCACATTGGAAAGGCCGCTAGCAATGGATGCTGCATCTGCCACTTTGGCTCCCCAATTTCCGTGGATACCACTTTTCCACATAGAGAACACTGCCCCCCAGTTCCCAAGGCAACACTCCCTAGATTTTATCCAGTTACTGCATCCAGCTTGAGCTTTGGGCAGACCTCTCCATAGTTCCAGACATGGCTTCTTATGGCCTGGTGACCCATGAAGTAAAGGACAAGGTATTTGTTCCCAATCTACCCAATATGTCATTGTGGAGAAAAGGAAAGATAACTACAATTTTAAAAAAATCAATCTTCCACTCAGGAAAGGGGAGAAAGAGAAACACAGCAAGCACTGTTTATAGTGATGGTCAAACCCTGCTAGCCAGGATTGGGAAGGACTGTCCACTTTGGCAGTGGAGTGGGTTCCTTGGCTGTTCCCTCTGGCCCCCGCACCGCCACTGTCTTGGGGAGGAGCTCCTTGTACCGTGTACTCCATGGCTTCTGGCTCTTCTTTGTCAGTCAGCTTCCATTGCCATCTCTGAAACAAACACTGGAAGAGGATCCCTCCAGGAAGAAGCATAGTTTCCACACCCTGTGATGTGGGGTAAGGGACCAGGGAATGCAGCACATTTTAGGGACTTAGCAGTCTCAGGTTGTTGCAGAGACTGAGCTTGAGGTTTCTTTAGAAACATAGTCCCTCAAATTCCAAATGGGCTTCTGGTCTACTTGCTACTGATCATTTTATTGTGCAAATAACCACAGCCACATTTCTTCAAGTCCAGGCATAGTTTTTAGGCCTGAATATTTGTGTTTTATTCTCTGGCCTTTGTAGCTTGGTTCATACCCTCATCTCTTAAATTAACAGTAACTGTGACGATAGTGCCCTTCAGACGATCTTTGCTGGTGCATTGGCTCCCATTGTCTGCAGAGCACTTTAATAAAAGGTCTTGATAAAGGCTTCGGTTGTAGTTTTATCTTTGTGTGAGTTCCCACTTCACGGCCGCCATGTATAACTTTCAGTTTGGAGTACAGCCGCGTTTGGCTATATTTTTTAGTTTTGTGAAAACTCTCACTTAATTGACACAGGGCCAAGGTCAGAAAATATAGTATTTCCTTCCTTCTATACTTGTGTGTCAGATAGCTCTAGCGGGAGCCTATCTCTCTCTTGCAGGATTTTGTGCAAAGTGACAAGAATGAGTCAAACCGCACCAATGTCCTGCTTTCTTTCTGCTATTCCCCAGTGCTGTAACCTCAGCAGGCATGCGATTTAAATCCCAAGGAACGGCAGGGACTTGACCGAATGCTCTGCCACAGCTTGCAAGGGCTGCCGGCTTTCCACCTGGGAGGGGAAGTCACCCTCCCCTCCTGGCCGGTTCCCTTCCCAGAGCTCCTGCTGCCTTCTAGTTCCGTTCTGTGGACTCCACGTCTGGCAGCACATTCTTTATTAGTTAGAAACTGCATCTGCCTGTTAGTAGAGGTCTGACCTCAGGGGGCTGAAGCACGCGTGGGCCGAAGCAACAGGGCGCCCTGCTCACTCTGCAACGACAGCGGCCTCGGCACTGCGGCCCGGCTGCCGCCTCCCTGACTGCGCGCATGCGCTGATCGGTCCGCCTCAGTTTCCTTACGGAAGGGGCGTAATCATGCGCCTGCCTCAAGGGGCCGTTTTGAGAAGGAAATATGAAATGGCATACAGTGTGATATGGCTACTGATGTTATTATTAATGTGTTTTCCCATATGGGAAACGGATTTGCACTTGAAGCAGAACTTTCGATGTCCTCACCCGAAAGACTGGTATTAGTGGGAAATATGGGCATTGCGCAACCCAGGATTAGAAATGTTCACTGGAACGCAGGCCACAACTGCCAGCCCCTTCCCCGGCATCCTTTAAGATTTCCTCCTTCTTATGTTCCTTGTCTCTCCTCCACATCCTTTCTTCAGCCTCTGTCCTTTGTCCCCCCGTGGTGGTGTTGGGTGGTCCCTGTATGGAGCCCTGTTTTGAGATGAGCTGGAGGTTAGGAAGGAGCCTGCAGCCCCGCGGCCTTAGGGACCAGGCACAGGGACGGTGGGGCGCCCAGCTGGGAGAAGCCCTGTGGCTGGACCCGGCCGAGGCTGGACCAAGCCTCCTCGCAGCGGCCTCTCCGATCCCACAGGACAGGCAGCCTCTCTGGCGGAGCTCCCGCTTGCTTGGCAGGTGCAGGGAGAACCGGGGTTATGCCGTAGGGGAGGACGTTTTGAGGAAGTCATTAGCAGGCTTGAAAAGCGACCATTCTGGTTGGGAAAGAACGAAGCTGGGAGTCCTGTAGGTTGTGGGTGGGGCTGCAGATACAGCTAAGCGGGACGGGACTGTGACCATCCTGGGGCCTCCTCTGTGGGGGCCTTGTTTCATGAGGGATGGGGTAGGAGGCTTTTATTATAGCAGGAAGCCTCAACCCTGGACCTGGGAAAGCACTTTCCTCGTACAAAGAATTAAGGTAAACCTCGAGGCACTATTTAGGAAGAGCATAGTGTCACTTTCTTTATAGATCTTCTCTTTTTACAAATGGTTATAAAATAAAACGCCAAAAGTACAAAGAGGAAAATAAAATCACCCAGCCTCATTGGTGAGAGAGGCCCTGCTCCCGTAGGCTCTGTGTCTTTCAGACCTCTCTCTGGGGGTGCATGTGCAGAGGGTGATTGCACAGAGTCGTTCTCTTTGTGTTCTCTTCCTGCTTCTTTGACCCTCAGCATTTTGTTGGGGACGTTTGTCCTCGTCACCTAATATAGACTTATATAGATCTCTGCTCTGAGATCTTGTAGTTTTGTGAACAGAACAGTTTGTAGGGAGAAGCGGAGATATTAGACTTTACCATAGAGCCAGGCTGTGTCTGTTTGGACAGGGCTCCCCAAGGTACCCTTTGACTAACTGTGAGCATCCTGAGGGCTCTGGGCCCCGATATGGCCCAGCAGGAGTCCATCTGAGAGCCCAGGTCCCACCCCATCTAGAAGGGAGAGGAGGGCCAGGGCAGAGCTGAGTCTGTTCACCCATCTGGCCCATAAATGTCTATGGAGTGGAGTAACTGCTTATGAAACAGACCATTGGAGCACAGGGAAGCCTCCCAGTGGAGCTCTGCAGGGCTCCGACTGGGTGATCTGGAGGGGTGGGGAGTGTGCTTTCCCATCTTCCAGCATGTAGCTACCCACAGCTACCTGTATTTCATGGGGCCAAAGCCTGGGGACATGGGGCCGGAAGCCAGACTTTTGGATTTTTTTTCCCTCTGGCATTCAATACCCCAGTGCATCCCAGTGTCCTGGCCCTGGATGGCTACTCAATCAACAATTTATCTTCCATCTATTGCCAAAGTAATTTAGCTAAAATGCAGATATGAACTTGGTCCCTGCCCCAGTTAAAAGCTTCAATAGCTGCCTGTCGCCTACCGACAAAAATCCCTCCTCTGAAGAGAGGCTCGGAAGGCCCTCCCGGCCTGGCCCCATGACCTCCACCAGCGCATGGCCTCTTCAGACACATCTTCTTGCAAAGGAGAGCTGCTGAATGACCTCCACAAACCAGGCTGCTTCTCGCCTGCCTGCCTACCTTCTGTTTGGTATGCCCCTCTCACGTCCTCCTGGTTAACTCCTAGCCATCCTTGAAGACGTGGCTCAGGTACCTCCTCTTCCAGGAAGTCTTCCCTTCCCTCAGCCTGTTTCCTTTCCCTCCACGCCAGCTACCAAACACCGTGCCCACATCTCTGCTGGTTGCCTGCAGCTACCCTGTGTCACTGCACATGGCTGGGCATATGCATCTGTGTCTCCCACCAGGCCTGGGTCCCTTCGCTTTGTGTCTCTGGACCCCACAGTGTGCTGTTTATGGAGTTTGGAACCCAGTACATTTTTTTTTGAATGTACTGACTGATGGGACAGTTATGTCTCTAACTTTTGCCTTGGAGGTTGTGTCATGCGCTCATGGAGGAGAGGTAAGGTGGTGGAGATGATTCTAGTTACCCAGGAGATGTGGGGCCTGAATGCACTTGTCTGCTACTTGCTGTCTGGTGGCTTCTTCCAGGTTGGTAGCTTTGGAGCCCTGGGAAGCCAGGCCGGTGCCAAGCCTGGGCTACACTGGGCAGCGGAGGGTGCACTTCCCAGAGCTCTTTCCTGGGGTCCACAGATCCTACTGCAGCTGCAGCATTGTGTCCACTTGGCATATGTGACCTTGGGTGAGTCACTTCACTTTTCTGGGCCTTGGTTTCCTCACCTGTAAAATGAGCAGGAACGGCCTCATGTTCCTTGGACACTTTCCTACCCCAGATGTTCTGTAGCTCTGAGCACACTCTGCTCAGAGGATTGCCTGAGAAGCTGAGGCCTGGGGACAGGAGAGAAGAGAGAATCGGGGAAGGCAGCTCCTTCACTCCATGGACCCAGGGGGGTGCAGGGCATGTGAGTCACAAGCCTAAGTACCCCTCATGGCTCATAAGAGCCACAGACAATGGTAATCTCACAAGCCCAGGTGAGGCCCTCTCTCTTTCTGTAACAAGCTCTTGTTTCCTCCTGCCCCGGTCCTGGGGCCAAAACTAGGAAGTTAGGCCAACACCTCAGAGTCTTGTACCGTCTCTGCCTCTTCCCTACTCTGCCGGTCCCCATGCCAGAGCTGAGTGTGCCCAGGGGCAAGAGGTGAAGCCTCTGTAGTGGCCCTTCATCCAGGATTTCAGATCTCTTGGGTCTTTTATAGCAGTGAGAATTCTGGAATCTTTTGCCAATATTTTTAAAAAGTCTGATAAAAACTGTGCTCATTTCCATGTTCAGGCTGCAAAGGCTGACTGAAATGTCAAAGTCTTTCCTTTTGGCTTGAATGATAGCAACTGGTATAGCTATGTCATATCAATCAGCAACTCTAATGGACACTAATCATGTCCTTTGACTTGTTTACAAAATGGGAGATGAAGCAATAAATGCAGACCTGCAAACAGTTCCATACGCCATAAAGCAGGAATAGTAAAAGAGGGCCTTGGGGGGCAGGCTCTCGAAGCAGCAGGCTGTTCCTCGTTTGATAAGCGGGGCACCTGCACATGAAGAGATGGGATGGCTCCTCCAGGCCAGACGGGACAGGTGGGCCCCAGCTCTCTGACTGCCCCCTTAATGGTCTTTCCCTGACTGTGTAAGACCACACATTCTTTTGCTTGAACACACTGAGGCATCTGCCTTCTGGGGGAGGGGCAAAGACTGCTAAACCGAGCAGTTCAAACTTTGTTGGGTCTGACCCTTAGGCAGCAGGAAGATTTTATGCTGTTACCTGTGTCCACGCGATTCCCAGGTGGATGGAAATGCCCTAATGCCTTCCTGAGGAGCTTGCTGTTGTGAAAAGGTCATTCTGGGTTCCATCCTGCTCTTGCCCTGAGTCCTCCTGCACAGCTCGAGAGTGTGGCCATGGCGAGTTGGTGTGAGGGTGCGGTGGGTAGTCCTGAGATCCCTGCAGATAAAAGGAAGCCACTACCAAATAGAGGAGCCAGACGGGCATGAGGACTGATGCAGTGAACTGTGCTCTGTCCCTCTACTGGATATCCCGTGGATGGGCTCTGTGCAGACGGTGGCAAGGTGAAGCGGGCATGCCAGCCACCCTTGGGCACTGTGCACAACTAGAGTCGTGTCCACAGAGTGAGGATGCCAAAAATATTTTTTGATGAAAGAGCTAAAGGCAATGAGTGTTGTATTTGCAGTGTTGACATTAACATCACACTGTTTCCGGAGGTGCTGCATTGCTGGTTTGCAGATCAGAGGAGGGAGGAACATGGGAGTTCAGACTCGCAGCAGGCAGAGAAGCTGAGAGGGGCACCCGAGGCCAAGGCCGCAGCCCGACAGATGCAGAGGCTTAGAGGAGCCGTGCAGTCTGGACGAGGTCAGAGTGTGTGTGTGTGAGGCCGTGGAGGCCGGTGTTGAGAAAGGAAGGCCAGGGTGTATCGTGGAGGCCCCGATTGCCAGGTAAGCCCTTCCCTCCCCACCGCAAGCCCCTGGGGCCCTGCAGAGCCGCTCACATCTCTTTCCTAAATTTGGCTTGGCGTGACAACTGAGGACAGAGGGGCCCAGAATAAAGGACAGATTGTCCAGGCCCTGTGTTCTCTGGCCTTTGAGTCCCCCTTGTGCCTACCCATGTAAAATGGCAAATCTCGGAGAAGCAGGGGTAAGATGTGACTTGGACCCTGGCTGGGAGTCCCCTCCTCAGCTTCAGACGAGGGATCTCCGGGCATGAGCCGCTGAGCACGAAGCTACTGAAGTGCCCACGGCTTAGCCTCAGCTCGGCTCTGTTGGCACGGGTCAGGGAAGTTGGCTTGGGAAGTGCTCCCCGGGGGCCAGTTGGCAGTGAGTTGCAGAAACGCGGAGCCAGCAGGAAGCAGCCACAGTGCGGGACCTTCTCAGCCAAGAAGAGGGAGGACTAATGTTTGTTGAGTGCCTGCTTGGAGTCAGTCACTGGGCTGAGCAGTTGAAACAAGCTTAATGTGTATAACTAACTCCATGTGGTTTGCTCCCAGTTTACAAATGCAGCAACTGAGGCTCCTAAAGGTTAAGCGGCTTGTCCCAGATCACACTGTTAATTAGTGGAGGAGCTGGGACTTGAACCCAGTCACCTGCCTGCAGGGTCAGTGTGCTTTCTGCTGTCTCCCCCTGCCCTCCTCACCCCGACCTTTTGGTGATCATAGACACCTGAGACCTCAAGGGATGCCACATTGTCTCACCAGTGGCCTCATTTTCCCCCAGGGCATCATGTAAGCCTTGCAACTTCACACCTGCCCTCACGCCACACCTGCAGGTTCGTGTTCAGAAGATGCCGTTTGCCAGATGGTCCAGGAGTTCAGGCCACCTCTGTTGCCCTTTCTCCCTCCTCTCATCCTCCTCGCCAAACCGCAGGTGGTTTCTCCGGGAGACTCAGGGCAACTCCCTCCTGTCCTGTGGGAGGGGTGCCCGTGGGCAGGGTTTGCAAGCTGTAGAGATGGAGTTCACAAAGCTGCGGAGAGATGAGGTGGAGAGGAGAGAACATCCCAAGTCTGGGGGTGGGGTTTGGTGCCCCTTCTTCCCCCTGGATTCCGCTGTGGAACCAGTTTGGACTGTTCTCTGCACACTCCAGGAGCACACGCTCCTGCTGAGGGGGAACCCTCCCCCGCAGTGCCTAAGAGGAGATCCGTGCACAGTCCTCTGGGGATTGGGACAGAAGCTAGAATGTGGCGTCACAGAATAGTTAACCAAATGGCGACTCCAGGCTGGGTGGGGAGGGGAGGCGGCAGGTGCCTCCGTCCTGCTGTCGGCTTCCTGCTGCGCTAAGTGCCATCTGCATCTCCACGTCCTGTGGAGGCAGCTTAATGCACTTCCGTGATTGCAGAGGCTTCCTTGCCAAAGAGACCTTCTTCCTCCTGGCCTTCATGTCCCAGTATCCTCAGAGCGCAGGAGGTGGTAACCAGCAATCCCCATCTCAGTTCACTGGAGGAGGTGGTGGTCGCCACAGTACCACTGATTTTGTGCTATGATTAAATGAATCCCGAGGAAACTTCTACTCAAATATATCTCTCCGTAGGACAGCTGCCAGGGGCTGGGATCACGGCATAGCGATTTATTCCTTTGGTTAAGTATCGGTCTTCATTAGATCCTGGGCTCACTAAGAAGGGGCCACTGGAACTGTTACTTAGTGAGAGTGGAGAGATCGTGTACTTACCAGGTGGCTGTGAGCTGGGAGGGCAGGTGGGTGCGGGGTGGGGCAGAGACAGGGCAGCCCGGGGGCAGTGCACCCCCACAGGAGGAGAGAGCCTGCTGTGCGGGCGTCAGCGCCAGCTCTCACCGCCTGTGGCGGGATTGTGGGTTGGTCACTTCGCCTCTTAGGGCCTCAGCTTCTTCATCCTTAGTTGTGGACCTGGGATTAAAGAATTTCTAAAGATTTTGCTAGTTCTGAAATTCTGGTCCCTGGAAGACTTTAGGGAAAAGGGAGCTTCTTCTCATCATTATTTTATCACATTTGATCTTTGATCTTTAGTGGAGAGAGATGATAGGTAGTTAGAAAAAAGCCAACTCAGTGGAAAAGCTGAAAAGCTTGTGGAAAAATAAGTTAAATTGACCCATTGTGACTTTAGGGACCTGGGGAGACATTCACGTCTGTGTTTTTGACTATACATCTCTCCTCTCAGAGCCGAGATGTGCAATGACTGTGCATTTCTAAGGGCTTGTGCCCAATGATGAAATTGGCAAGAGGGGCAGGGAACTGGCCAGCAGGGAAAGCTGCTGAGGCCATCGGAAACATTCCCTTCCACAGCCCCGGTGCTCATTGTGTGCTCGGCGGCGCGACCGGGGCTGAGGAGGATACAAGTGGACGTTGACCTTGTCCTTAAGGAGTGTCCACTCAGTTAGGGAGTTTGGGCACAAACGCTGGAATTTCTAGTCCTCTGCTATTGAGAAAGACAATCATTGGTGCACGCGTTCAGAAGACAGAGAAGGAAGTGAGCTGTAAAGACTCGGGTGGGCTGGGGTTTGAAGCGGGCCTCCGTCATGACTGGAGACAATTTAGTGGCATGTCGGAATTTCAAGCAGAAGCGATAGCAGGAGCCGGAAGAGGTTTGCAATCTTTGCAAAGAGGAGGGGCAGAGAGTGGCAAGGGGGAAGGACAAAGAGAAGGAGGAGGAGGAGGAGGAAGACTGGAGGGGAAGGAGCAAGCGTGGAAGGCTCTGAAGGTGAGCCAGTGAGGTGCCACGCGAGTGCCACGCCAGCTGTGGGCTTGGAATTCCGTCTGGGAGGAGAGTGCTGGCTACAGAGGAGAAGGAGGGCAAGGGAAGAGAGAAGAGGGGACGCACTGCACACTGAGAAGGGGGAGCCCCTGACTAGCCCGTGCTGCTTTTAGGGTGCTGACTTCCTGCCCTCAACAGGAGCTGCCGCTATGGCACAGCCACGGGTCCAGGATGCAGGAGGCCGAGCCACGAGGAGCAGCCGAGGCTGTGCTGAGCCTGCCTTTTCCTCTTCCCTGCCGGATCCTTCCCGCCGAATTGCCTTCCCATTTGTCTGGTTACTGGCCCTCAGTGAGAGCCGTCACAGCCTACTCCCGGGAGACCGAAGGTCATATGCATGGTGTGATTGCCCTGCTGTCGGGTCAGCTGCCTCTGTGGGGATTTCTCCCCTTCAGGGAGAGATCAGAGGGCCTGACCCATGGCCTCCCCATGCCACAGCCCAAGGGGGTGGGGGCTGGTCTCCTGCCTGTTTCAGGCCATCTCTCTCCTTCCTCTCTGTGGGGGGACCTCCTTGGAGCTCGCCTGTTCCAGGAAGCCTTTGTTGCTTAAGAGGATGCACCAGCATCATCTTTACTCAAGTTTAACTATTGAGTTTTTCACCTGATTGTTTAGGATTGACTTGTTTTCTTATTTCTTGATCCTTTTAAATGGATGTACATCTATACCTGTAGCAGCTGCCTTCTTTGGCCATTGGGCTCCTTTAAGAGGGGGACTTTGTGCTGGAAGGAGATCTTGCTAATATCCCTACCAGAAAAAACATATTAAGTTATTTCTGTCCCTGGGTTTCCCTTCCCCACAATGATCTCCTTATTCCCCTCCCACCTAGAAATGGAGAGAGACAATGGGGTGGGAGGTAAGCTTATAGAAAGATATTCTTCAGATAAGACAAAGGCCTCTTAGAGTAGCACGGCTATTGGAATGGGTTCCTTTGTTGTTTATTGCTGGGGTTTTCACATAGGAGTTCAGCCCACACTTTTTAAGTCTTCGGTATCAAATAACAGCTGGGGCCAACTCCCTCCTGCTGAAATGCAGGCATGATAATCTTTCATAGCCAGGGATTTAGGTTATTTTCCTTAAGAAAGTTCCAAGTGTCAAGAATTACTTCCCACTGGTGCATTGTAATGGGGAGAAGAGGTTCCAAATCGCCCTTGGTGGAGAAGTGTGGTTGATCTGTCTAGGATGGATTACGAACAGGACAGGCTGAAGACAGTAGTGGTCTGTACTAAATGACACCTGAAACTCTGATTTTCTGACGTTTTTAGTCTCTGACTGAGTACAAGGTCCCACCTTCCTCTCCACGCTGCCCTGGGCACCTGGGCTATTTAAAAGAATGGCTACATCCACTATGAAAGCCAGTTGATATAATTTGAACCTGCATACAATTCAAAACTAAACTAAGCTGGTTCTTGAAATCTAACCTCCTAGTTTAACAAGACTGTGGAAGTGGCCTCTCAGACCCTGGCGAAGGAGTAGGGGCATGGGGCGTGGGGAGTGCACAGCCGTCAGGAAGCTGTGGGAGAGGAGGTGCTAGAATTGTCTGCCACGTCCCTCAGATGTGCCCCTGCTTGGCCGGTGTGAGGAGAGGCACTGTGCTCCCAGGGAGGGTCCCTACCCGCTCGGGCAGGTTGCCGTAGGCTCCCTGATGCTCGTCTCTGAGGCCTGAACTGGGGTTGGGGAGGTGCTGGGCCACACCTCCGGGGAACGTCGCCTCAGTGTCCACGGTCCGGCCTTGGCTGTCCTGTGTACTCCCACCTCGTCATCACTGCCCACTGTGGACCCCAAGGGTATGGCCACAGAGACAGTTTGTTGACACACACATCGCAGTCAGAAACTCTGCTCTTCTTCCTTTCGCCTGTGTATCTGGAAGAAAAACATTTTTTTAAATGGAGAAATCCACCTTGACTTCTTAGGGAGTTGAATGGAGTTGAGGGAAAGAATACATATTTTTCAGTAGCATACACTTACCCCCTTTCAAGGAGATTTGAGGAGGCTGACAGAGTGGAGCTTAGAGAAGCAAACCCTCCTCCGTGAAGAAAGTTGTCACTTGGATGCATATACTGGCCACGCTGTCTCTTCAATTAGCGTACACGAAAACCAGCCCCGAGGAAGTTGCTGGAAGTGGCTGAGTTAGGGGAAGGCACTGCCGCAGGGACAAGCCAGAGAGACGTACGCCAGGGAAGACTCGAGATGAATCAGGAAGCAGGGCTCTGTGCAGTAACAGAAATGTGGTTAATTTACTGCAAAGGGCAAAGGTTGGCAACTGGTATGATTTATGTCTAAATGGACTTACCTGTTTATGTTCTTCTGAATACTTCTTTCACCTGTGTATCTTATATAAATGTAGTTTCTTGAACTGTCTTTAGTTAACTGCCTCCGTTTGGTTTTAGAAAGCAGTAACATAAATATTAAATAATAATGTTTAATAACTTGCTCAATTGTAAGGAAGTGTTGTGCTTTTCTAAGGCAAGTGCATTCATCTAGAAGAGTCAACTGGGATCTTTGAATCATGTCATCAGGTCTTCTGGCAGGCTAGCAGTTCGTATTATGAAGTTACAATTAAGACACAACCTTAAAAAGCCACCATTGAATGTGCGCTCACCAAACCTCAGGGCTTCACCTGCCTTAGCAGATTGCAGGTTACCTCTTGACCCCGTTAGCTTTTCTGCTGTTTTGATCAGGGCTCTGCCGCCATGTGTTCTAAGGAAAGCTGACCTTACCCATGGGACTAGTCAATCATGGTCACATTTCCCTAGTCAGTCGTTGGCTTACGTCAGGGTAAGTGGCAGCATGGAACTCAATCTTGGCCAACAAGATAAGAGAGGAGATGAGGTGAGAGGCATCTAAGAGAGGTTTTCCAAAGAGACAAAAGGAAGAGGTTGCCTCTCTTCTTCCTCTGGATGTGTCCTACTCAGATGTGAGGCCAGAATAGTGGCAGCCCTGCTGTGACCATGGGGGACCCAGCATGAACACAGATCCAATGTCAGGAGAGTGGCAGACTGAGAAGATGAAAAGAGCTCAGGGTTTTCATGACATTGTTGAGTCACCAATTAAAAACCCTGAAATTTTCTTTTCTAGGACAGTTTGTTTTATGAGCTAATAAGTTGCCTTATTGGGATCATCTTGTTAGTTGGGATATTTTGCACCCACAGATATCCATGTATTTGTTCTTCAGACCAATGATCTTAGCAAGTAGGTATTACTATTATATCCATTATGTTGATGAGGAAATGATGCTTTTAGTGGTCCAATAACTTGCGCAAGGCCACACAGCTGGTAAGTTCCAGAGGTGAGCTCAGACCACCCTCTGAGCTATCGCTGCTGGTAATTACCTTACCCAATAAAGCTGCTGTCTGTCACTTATGTGAGGGGTCAGCACAGAGGAGACATTCTCTGGAGTGCCAGCCAGACAAACCAGAACCTACCAGGGTGGGTCCCCTCCCGACAGCAGCCAGGCTGCCCTCCTAGTCCTCTTCCTCTGGCAGGAGAGAAACTGCCGCAGTGACAGCATCTTTGATTGCAAAGGGTGACAATTTATATCTCTCATTTCATCACACTGTCTATCGGCAGACAAGTCCTAAAAATCAATCCCATACTGACTCAGCCCCCAACAAAGAAGCTTCCGACAATGGTGACCATCTCTGAACAGCAGGCTGGAGGAGGGCCATGAGCTCCCAGAGGGCCCTTGGCCTTTCATTCGTTTATTTTGAGACTCAGCCAAACTCCTTTCTGCCTCCAAGCTGGTGGATCCCTGCTCCTCTGCATTGGTTGGAGGAGGTGTGAGCTGGTGATGTGACCCCGTGATCCCATGGCCTCCAGGTGGCCTGGGCTTCCCTGGATGGACCCCATGGTCACCCTGCTTGCTACGTGCAGACTCAGCAGCCATCAGGAGACAGCTGGTTTATGGATCACTTTGTCAAAATGTTCCACCCTCTGGTGTCCCCATCACTGCAGCCGGAAAGCATTGCTATAGAGAATGCTAGGGGCATTCAGCAGGCATCGGCAGCTTCTGGATTCAGGAATAGAACCAAGAGGGAGGAGTCATAGATGGGAACAGAAGGCACAGAGAACAGACAGATGGGGATGTTTGAGAAGGAGAGTCTTTTAGATCTCAGGGAGTGGGAGAGACTGGCTCAAGAATAATACTGATGACAGTTTTTCACATCTGTGTTTTCAGAACACCAATTGGAACCTCCCAATACTGCACATCCTGGGCTGTCAATGTAATCATGAACATGTGACAGATAGCAGTGACTACAGCTATCTTTTCTTGAGTCCTTATTTTGTGCCATCATTTCGCTAATTACTTTATGTGGATTATCTCTTTCAATCCTCATAATAACCCTGTGGAGTAGATACCATTATTGTTCCCATTTTACAGATGAGGAGATTAAGACCTGGAGAAGGAGTTAAGTGAGTTTTGCAAGGTCATATAGCTAGTAGGCATCAGAGTCTGGCATAGAACCCAGGTCATCTGTTTGCAAATTTAATGTGCTCCCAGCTAGCCCAGAGAGATGGTCCCACACCTGAGCTCTTAGCTGGGCATCACAAGAGATTTGTCTCTTACACCCAGAAGCTGTTAGCAATGCCAGAGAGTTGTACCTTTTGTGAGGAGACAGAGAGAAGAGTCCCCTCCTAGGATTTGCCTGTGGAGCTGTTTATTAACTCTCTGGGCATTTTGCTGATGGTGCAATTTGCAGAGCTGTTAATGGTAATGAAACTCTGGCTAGTATCAGGAGACACCGGGAGCTGAGAAGTGAGAGGCGGCTGCCAGCTCGCCAAGCTGCCCTGTGCTGGCATTAATGAGGCTGCTCACTCTCCTGCTTCAGACAGCTCCCGCAAATGTCAGATGCCACCAGACTGTCCTGTGAGCTTGTCAACCTCCCTTCCTGCCCACACGCAGTCATCGGAAGAGAAATTGCCATAACATTATGCCTTCCCCTTTCCTTCCATATTTGTGTTTGGGGTTCTGAGTGTTGTTCGGGCACATGTTACGTAATTTTGGAACCAACTTTGAATTTAATTGCTGGACCTCTAATACCATGCTTTAATGGCCCGTGTTACTTTGTACAATAAATGTTGAGAATAACTCAACTCTGTAATGAGGAAAAGCTTGATTCTAGTAACTCAATCTCCATTAAAGTCATCACGAGCTATTTATTGATGTTTTAAAGAAGAGAAATGTGAAAGAACATGCACCAGCAGAGACAACCTGAGCTGAACTTCCCATCAAACAGCCTCAAGTCCTGGCTCTTATGGTGTCGGTTTTGAGCAGGGACTGAGCCTGGAGACCTGGGGCTCTGCCTCCTCTTGGCACAGCTGCGATGAGACTAGGAAAGGAGCCAAAGAGGCAAGAGCAGAGGCTAACGAAAATGTCCTCGACTCCCCGCTCCAAGGGCGCAGGTCTGCGCCAGTCCACTGCGGTTGGGCACTTTTCATGGGTCGGCCATTCCTCTTACTTGGGGGAAAAAAGCACCATTTAAGATCCAGGACCTGAGTCCGGGAGCTCCATCTGGTGGCTGGGGTGGACTCATCGGTAAATCCATTTGAGGAAGGAGGGACGGCCATTGTGGTGGCGTGGGGAGAGTGTCAGGAGAGGAGAGGGAGGGGTCTGTGAAGCCTTCAAGAGGGGGTGCCAACGGGGTTGGGGGTAGGTGACTGGGGTTCTCCCAGGCAGAGAGGGGGTGGAGCAGCGGAAAGAGGATGGCTGTTCTAGCATCAGAGCTGGCTCGAGCCTTGGCTCTGAAAGACACTTGCCATGTGACCTCGGGCGTGTTCACTAGCTGGCCTAAGCCCCAGTTTTCTCATAAATCAAAGAAGGATCATGATGCTTCTTTTACATAATTGTGGTCAGGATACAATGTGAATGAGGAGTTGATCTTCCTGAGTGTATTTCTCTGACTTTTGGTTTCTCCTTTAAATTCCAGAGGGCGGTGGAATTTGCAGAGAAGAGCAGGGCATGTTTAGAAAAAGCGGCACAGTGTTTCTGTCCAGGCAAGGGTGTGTGCTGAGTGAGTCCAGGATTTTTGGCCTGGGGTATGCCATTCCCCATCCCTCTTGCCCAAATAGGACTCTGCTTCTCATCTAGGCATTGCTGTAAAATATTGTATCCAGGGGTCCTATTGATTTGAAATTATATCTGAAAAATTAAGAATTCTAGAGATGACAAAATGGAGAAACAAAACTACGTCAGGGAGGGAATGCTCAAAGTTATTACATAACACAGTAATAGCCAGAGGCCCAGTGCCCTGAGGCAGCCCAGATTGGCTCAAGGTGCCTATGAATATTGGAATCAGCTGGAAGCCAGAGACCAAGTGATTCTGGGACCCAGCCCAAGAGTAGATAGGCAGGTCTGGGCGGGGCCCAGGAACCTGCGTCCCCAGGGGGCTGCTGGGTGATTTGGATGCGGTGGGGCCGGTCCATACTGGGAGGACCCTGGGCTGGGAGTAAACGCTCACTGTGTACCTTGCCTCTGTCGCCCACCTTGATCAAAACATCCCCTCACCAGGCGAGTCCCTGGCTGGTGCAAGGTCTGGAAGCAAAAATGGAGAAATAAAGTTCTGGGCAGGGTCCTATTCCCGAGGCCATCCTGCCAGCAGGAAGTGTGCCCATGTCCTGGCCTTGGGGACCCGGGGGGAGGGTCAGGAGGCTGCTCCCTTCCGGGAAAGCTTCTGTGGGGAATGTCTACGGCAGTGAGGCCAGCTCTTCCCAAAGGACCAACTCTCAGGGGAAGAGTGAGCACCCTCACATGGCAGGATTCGAGGGGCCCTGGAAGGTTCCTATTTCTAGGATGTCTCCCCTTCTGGCCTTATATAATTTATATGGGTTAAAATCCTAAAAGTCCCTGCGATAGGCAGATGTGTTATCCCAAAGGGGAAGTCCACAGACCCTACAGCACTCAGCGTGCTGCTCCAGGTAGGCGTGAGCTGGCCATCAGGACTAGGGGCCAGGCCGTGCAGGGAATGGCGGGCTGCGATTCAGTGTGAATTGAGAAGAAAATTGTCCAGATGGGCACGGGAGTTAAATTAACTCAATGCATTTCAACCACTATTTATTTGGCTCTGAAATTGGTTCTGTGGAGAGATAGCCCTTGCTCCTACCCAGAGCACCCAATTAATAGTAATGCCAAGAGAACTGAATTCGTGTCAACAGGGAAATTCTGTGGAGGGTGGTTAAAGTTGAAGGTGAGGCATCTGGGTGAGGTCTTGACGGACAGACAGGATTTCCAACGGCAGAGGTGAGAAGTATATGTGTGTGTACATGTCCGAGTGTGTGCGAGTGTGTGTGTGTGTGTGTGTTGGGGCTTAGGTGTATTTCCAGAGGAGGCAGTGGCCTCAGCTAGTCTGATTGAACTGAATGAAGGAAACTTGCAAGGGATATTAGAGCCAGGGGCTTAGGGCCTTGACTGCCAGACTCAGGAGTCTGCACTTCTGGGCAGCCCTGGAGGCTTTCTGAGCAGGAGACTGACAGGTGCTTGAAAAACGAATCTGGTGGTATAAGATCAGAGAGGTCTAGGCAGTGACTGCAGGGAGAACAGTCATGAGGCTCTTACAGCTATCCAGAAACAGGGAAAGTCTGCACCTGTAAGTGGCCTTCGGAGTATAAATACTCTCGAGTGTTTCTACTCTTGCCGAGTGCCTACTGCATGTAGGGAGTTCACATTGGTGACTCCAATCTTAGCATCAGCCGTGGGGTGAAGGAGATACCCGTCATTTCTTTTTTTCACCAACATGTGTTGGTGCTTCTATGACACCTGTGGGCTAGACACGGCCTCGCCCCTCAGGGGTCTACCTTCTCGCCACTTTGTGTTGTTCTTTTCACAGAGGAGAAAATTGGGATGGAAGGAAATCCAGTAACTTGCCCAGAGCTCACCAGCTAGTAAGTGGCAGGACTTGGATTCAGATCTGCATCTCGCTGGCTGCAAATGGCCTAAAAACACTTGCAGACATTCCCCATCGTGAACGAGGGGCTGAGCAAGGTGATAAGTGGGTTACCATGTACGAGATAGAGTTTGATCATCGCAACAGCTTTAATGAGGACGGTATTAATTATAACCCATGTTTAGGTGATGAAAGTGAGATGCGGGGGTAAAGCTATTCATGTCTCACAGCGAGTGGAAGACGGACAGCGCACCTGGGCTATCCGACCTTAGGGCCTTACTCTTAAGCACTGTACCACCCAAACTCCTCCTTCCTCTCCCTTCCTTCCTCCCTCCCTCCCTTTGTTTGTTCCTTCCTTCCTTTCTGTCCTTCCTCCCAAAAGACTTCAATATGGTTTTGGAACTGTGCAGTGTGTGTGGAGGTGGTGGCGGGTAAAGAACCATCGGGTGCTGCAGGGGTCTCATCCGTGACAGGGATGGGGAACCTGGAGGCAGAGCAGGCTTGGGCCAGGAGGGGACCCTGGTGTGTGGCCCTGGAATGCAGGGATGGCAGGAGGGTGTGTGTCCTCTGGAGAAAAAGACTAAATGGCCCACAATGAGAGGAGTCCTGAGCCAAAGACCGTTGTCATCTCTTGCCTGCATTCTGACAGCTGTAAATTGAGATCCAGACAGGCGAAGGCATTGTCCAAGGCTGCACAGCTGGACAAACTCATTGCCAGTCTGCATAAGGGGAGAAATGCTTAAGAAGT
This sequence comes from Avahi laniger, assembly GCA_963575035.1. Lineage (NCBI taxonomy): Eukaryota > Metazoa > Chordata > Mammalia > Primates > Indriidae > Avahi > Avahi laniger. The sequence goes on along the minus strand of CAUYSK010096283.1, from coordinate 9,627 downwards.
TTGATCCAGAATCAAGAATAGTCCTAGGTGTGGGCGAGGGAGCAGTTAATCCCCACGGGCCCAGCTCCTTGTACACAGGCTATACAGCGTGTCTGAAGGTGTAGCCCTTCCTGAAAGCCTCCAGCATCTTCTCCCCCCAACAGAGATGAATATAACTTCCTCTGTGCCACCGCCCAACCTGTGACCATCTGTCTGTATGTCCCCCTCCCCAGCCAGAATCAGAGCATTTCACCAGAGGAGACCATGTCTGAACAGTTTTTCATCCCACTTTGACATGTCTAAAACCTAGCACTTGGAAGGCATTCGACAAATATTGGCGAAAAGGAAGGAGTGGAGAAAGGGAGAACACGGGGGAGGGGGACAGGGGCTAGAGAGGAAGGGAGCGAGAGGAGAAAGACAGATTCTTGCCTCGGTTCTGGTAGAGCAGTGAGGTCCTTAGCTACAGGCCTGCTGCCAGGCCGGACTCTCAGAGGACAGACCCCAAGGAGCCCTGGCAAGTCTGGGCAGGTGCACGGGCTCTGAAGGGCCCTGGCCACCTGCAGGCTCACCCCCTACTAGCTGGGTGGCCGTAGAGAGTTCCTGAAGACTAGTGCAGGCCTTGGTTATCAGGTTCTCTCCCCATGACCCTCAGGGAGCAGCCCTGGTCCATTGCCTGGGGCTCTGCTGTGGGCGGGAGTGCTGGGGCTCACCAGGGCAGTGTGGCCATGTGAGTGCTGGGGCTCACCAGGGCAGTGTGGCCATGCCAGCAGCGAGGCTGGGCTTTCTCTGGGTCCTTTCTGCTGGAACTTCCTCTGCTCCGTTGCAGCCTGTGGGAAGTGGGGGCACGGAGAAGAAATGAGCCGTATGTCCCTCATGTGGTCGGCTTCCAGGTTTAGAAGGACTATCTGCGACAGAGAGGACTCCCCTCTGCCCCCCACTGGCCTTTTCATTCCATTGTTCTCAAGGGGCTGGTCCAAAACTGACCTCCTGGTCTGTGCCCGCAGGACTGTGCCTCTGTTCAGGACATGTTCCCTCCGCCCTGCCAGTCACTCAGCCAAAGCACAGGAGCCCGCTGGACTCCTCTGTGTCTCTCATTTCACATCAGCGAATCCTGGTGTGGCCACCTTCAAACACTTATAGAGCCCCGTTTCTGCCTCTCCCCCGCCACCACCCTGGCCTGACCCCCACAGCCCTCACCTAGATGCTTCCTGGATGTACCCTGGCTGACCCCTTTGTCCTCTACTGTCTGTCCAGCAGCCAGAGGGATCCTTTAATATAAGGTGGCATGTCTGTGTTTAAAACCCTCTAGGGGTTTCTATCACTCGGAGTTGAGACCCTGCAGTGGCACTCACAGCCTCAGATGGTGTCCCCTGCTCTCTGCCCCCTGCCCACCGAATCCAGCCATATAGCTTTTTAGTTTCCTTGAACAGGCCAGCATGTTTCTGCCCCAAGGCCTTTGTACTTGCTGCTTTCTCTGCCTTGAATACTCTTCCCCTATGTCTGCATGGCCTGTCCCTCCTCTCTTTAGATTTGATTCATCAGGATGGGCTGAGATATTCTGTTGCAGTAACAGATACCCCCATGTCTCCCTTATGTGATGCACCAGGCCAGCCAGGGCTTCACTCCACGGAACCCTCCTCTTGGGAGCCAGGCTGACTGGGACTGCCATCTGCAGTATGAGCTGACTCTGTGAGTGGCATGGTCCCTTCCACTCTCATTTCACTGGGCAGAGTAAGTCACATGATCAACCCTAACTTCACCTGCCCAGGGAAAAGCCTGCCCATCTACATCTGCCCAGAAGGAGCCAGAGCTAGTATATTTGTGAGCAGTGGGAAAACCACCCCAATCTTCTTGTTAGATCTTTCCTCCTGTGACAACCCCAGGAAACATCGCAACCCTCCCCTGACAACCTTAGGTAACATAGCAACCGTCCCTGACAAGCCCAGATAACATGACAACCCTCTCCTGACAACCCCAAATAACATAACAACCCTCCCTTGAAAACCTAGAGAACATAGCGACCCTCCCTTGACAACCTCAGGTAACATAGCAACCCGCCCCTGACAACTTTAGGTAACATGGCAATCCTCCCCTGACAACCTCAGGCTACATAGCAACACTCCCCTGACAACCCAGGGAGCATAGCAACTCTTCCCTGACAACCCAGGAAGCATAGCAACTCTCCCCTGACAGCCCTGGGTAACACAGCAACCCTCCTCTGGCAACCTCAAGCTACATAGCAACAGTCCCCTGACAACCTTAAGTAACATAGCAATTCTCCCCTGACAACCCCAAATAAGATAGCAACCCTCCCCTGACAACCCTAAGTAACATAATAACTCCCCCCTGAAAACACCAGGCAACATCACAACCCTCCCCTGACAGCCCTAGGTAACATAGTAACTCTCTCTGACAAGCCCAGATAACATGATAACCCTCCCCTGACAACCCCAAATAACATAACAGCCCTCCCCTGAAAACCTAGAGAACACAGCAACCTTCCCTTGACAACCTCAGGTAACATAGCAACACTCTCCTGACAACCCAGGGAACATAGCAACACTTGCCTGACAACCTTAGGTAACATAGCAACACTCTCCTGACAACCCAGGGAACATAGCAACCCTCCCTCGACAACCTCAGGCTACATAGCAATCCTCCCCTGACAACTCCAGGCAACATATTCAATTCTCCCCTGACAACCCCAGACAACATAGCAACTGTCCCCTTCCAACCACAGATAACATAGCAACCCTCTCCTGACAACCCCAAGCAACATAGCAACTCTCCCCTGATAATCCCAGAGAACATGGCAACCCTCCCCTACCAACCCCAGAGAATGTAGCAACCTTTCCCTGACAACATAGCAACCCCTCCTGAGAACCTCATGTACCATAGCAACCCCTTCCTGACAACCCTAGGTAACATAGCAACCCTTCTCTGACAACCACACATAACATAGCAACCCCTTGGTGATGACCTCAGGTACCATAGCAACCTTTCCCTGACAAACACAGGTAACATAGCAACCCCTCTGGTATCATAGCAACCTCTCCCCTGACAACTGTGTGCAATGTGGCATCTCTTTCCCCGGCCTTAGGTATTTAAATTCTCCTTTTTTTCCTCTTTTGTTGTTCTCCAGAGAGCTCGCCACTCTGAAATACATTACTTACCAATTGTCTTAGCTTGGGCTGCTATAACAGCACACCATAGACTGGGTGGGTTAAACAACGAACATTTATTTCTCACAGTTCTGGAGGTGAAAGTGCTGGCGGAGCCTGTTACTTCCTGGCTTGCAGATGGTTGTCCTCTCTCCGTGTCCTCACTTGGCTGAAAGCAGAGAGAGATACTGTCTCTCCTCCCCTTTTTCATCATGGGGCTTTCTCATCATGGGGCTTCCGCCCTCAGCACATAATTCCTCCCAAGACCTCATTCCCAAATTCCGTTACACTGGGGATTACATTTCTGCATACGAACTTTGGTGGGATAGAAACCTTTAGTCCATAGCGCCTACTTTTGTGGGCTGTTTCTGCCTGATCAGAATGCAGTTTCTGTAAGGGCAGAATCTTTGTCTATTCTGTTCACCAGTAAGTCTCAGCTTCTAGAACAGTGACCAACACACAGTAGGTGCAGAATCAATATTTGTTGAGTAAATATTACAGCCTGAATTGTGCCTTCTCCAATTTACATGTTAAAGTCCTAATTCTCAATGCGACTGTATTTGGAGATAGAGCATTTCAGGAGGTAATTAGGTGAAATGAGGTCATATGGGTGGGGCCCTAATTTGACAGGCCAGTGTCCTTTTAAGAAGAGGAGGTGACACCAGGGATGCATGACATAGAGGAGGAAAAGCCATGTGAGGACACAGAAGACAGCCGTGTGCAAGCCAGGAAGAGAGCCCTCTGCAGACACCCACCCTGATGGCACCTTGACCTTGAACTTTCAGACTACAGAGCTGTGAAAAATAAATGTCTATTTTTTAAGTCCCCCCAGAATTTTGTTGTGACAGCTGACTTAGACAGCAGACAAGTAAGAATGAAGGAGGAAAATGCAGCCGCATGGCGGCGTGTGCTTGGCTACTTACACAGGGTGTCCAGGGAAGGGCTCCTGGAGAGAGATGCATGCTAGGGTCTGCCTGCCAGCGGGGGCACCAGCAGGGAGAGGCCAAGGAAGGAGCTGCTGAGGGGAGCCCTCGGGGACAGTGAGCTTGCACCAGGAGCAGGGAAGCTGGAGTGGCCGTTGTGTGACAGGCAAGACCCAGAGTGGGACAGATGCTGGGGAGGGGCAGGAGGCCGCTACGGGGGCCTTGCCACTGGGAAAGGAGTTTGGAGCTCATTGAGAAGCCACTGCAAAGCTTGAAGAGGGGTAACAAATTACGATTTTAGGTTTTTTTTTTAAAAAAGTAGCTACTTTGGTGGTACCTGGATGGAAGATGGGCTTCAGGGGGCAGAACTGTGGCTCCTCGAGCGCGGACACAATGACAAGTGTGTCCTCCACACCCCTTGCACAGGCTTGGTGCCACGTCCTGCTGTGTGTGTGTGTGTGTGTGTGTGTGCGTGCATGCATGTGTGTGTGTGTGTGTGTGTGTGTGTGTGTTATGTGAATTAAATGGAAAGAAGTGGGTGTCTCTGCTATGGTTCTCTGCACTTTGGATGGTGAGAGTCCACCCTGCTGGTGCTCTCTACCCTGCACCTCATTTCACAGGGGTTCAGCTCAAGGCAGGCTCATTCCATCCTTTGCATTTGGCTAGGACGGAGGACACTTATTTGGGGAGGGGCTGGGCTGCAGTCCTAGGCAGAATGGGGGCTCCCAGGGCAGAAGCAACAGCTGCAGATGCCTCAGTACACAGATCTGGGCCGTGGTTGAAGCAGGCTCTCTGTGCAGCCCCATCCCTCCTCCTTCACTGAGAAGCCGTATTCTGGCTGATGCCGGTGTTGGGCTGGCTGTGGTCCTGGCCCAGCCTAAGGGCCACTCATGCTGGTGCTCTTGCCAAGCTGGAGCTAGAACCCCTGGCTGGAGCTGTTTCCTGGCTCACCTCCCAAGCAGCGAGGCCTCCGCTGGTGGTGACGGAAGGCAGAGGCAGCTCCTGGGTTGAGCTCTGAGCCCTGGGAGTTTAATGCCGCTGTGGACTCCATTCCAGGAGCTCGGGGGCCTCTGGAGAGCTCCGCATCCCCTCGGGGTGGGAGACCTGGTGCTGACTGGCAGAAACCAGTTCCACAGCTGGACAGGATTTTATTATTGCTCTCTGCTGACTGCCATCTGGGTGGTGCTGTCAGTTCCCAGCGGGTCCCAGCTCCCCCACAGATCGTCTCTACAGCTCACCCAAGGCCATGCATGGGGAAAAATAGCAGGCCCTACCTGGATATGCTTTGTGAGCAGCCCAAGGCACCTGGGGCCTGTGCAGGACTTCCCCTCACTCCCTTACCGGCGAAGAGGAATGAGCTGCTGCAGGAGAGCCCTATGTGTGCCCCAAATCTTCTGTACACCGGATGCCCATGCTTGTGTGTGCACTTGTGTGTCTGCTCATGTGCACATGCCAATGCGTGTGCCTGTGTTTTCACTCAACCCTCTGTTATTGGGGACCTGCCCTGGGTCACATCCTGCATGGCACTGGGAATAGACATGACACTTGTTTTGCTGTTATGGACCTTTTGGTCCGACAGGGGAGATAGATGTGACTCAAGCAATTAGAAATTATATGTAAACTGATAAATGCGAGACATGCTACTGTGATTTCATGTATTTGTGCAGGTATACTCCTGAGGGGTATCTGCTCCCCTGGGAGAGAACTCACCCCTGCGTGTGATCCTGTGTGTGCCTGTGCACATCAGCACTGGCTCTGGCACACACCTTGTCTTTATGAGAGGGCTGTAGAAGAGAAATCTGGACATGCCTGGCACATTGGACCTGAGGAACTGGAGGGAGAAAGGTGGGCAGCAATGTCTGAGGATGTCCCAGAGGCTCTGTTAATAGGCCACAGGGGACAGAGCTATTCTCTGGGCTCTCAGGTCTCTTAAAAAGCCAAAGAGCCATGCAGTGTGGCCTGGTGGGATAGCTCAGAGCCTGACAGTCACCCACACTCTGTCTCTGAGTGGTCTGTGACCTCAGGCCCATCACGTCCTCCCTCATTTGGAAAAGCAAGCTCCTAAACTAAACAGGCCCTAAAAGCCCATTGAGCCTGGACATTCCATGAATCTAGATGTGACCTCTGCTCTTAGGGAGGCTATCTTATAAATAGGGGTCAAAGAGATACTCCAAAACAGAACCACACATACACACCCTCACATACACTCATGCACACACATGCACGTGTGTGTGGGCATGGAAATGTATAAGGTTGGGTCTAGGGACTCCCGAATAAATAGTCAGAAGAGGCTTCTTGGAGGCATTAACTAAAAAATTAGACCCACGGTGAGTACCATGCTCAACAGGGCAAAACTGAAAGCCTTTCCTCTAAGATCTGGAACAAGACAAGGATCCCCGCTTTCACCACTGTTATTCAACATAGAATGGAAGTTCCAGCTAGAGCAATCAGACAAGAGAAAGAAATAAAGAGCATCCTAATTGGAAAGGAAGAAGTCAAATTATCCTTGTTTGTAGATGATATGATCTTATATTTAGAGAAACCTAAAGACTCTACCAGAAAACCATCAGAACTGATAAACAAATTCATTAAAGTTTCAGGCTACAAAATCAAGATACAAAAATCAGTAGCCTTTCTATATGCCAAAAGCAAACAATCTGAAAAAGAAACCAAGAAAATAAGCCTGTTTACAATACCTACAAATAAAATAAAATACCTAGGAATAAACTTAACCAAAGAAGTGAAAATTTCTACAATGAAAACTATAAAACATTTATGAAAGAAATTGAAGAGGACAGACACACACACACACACAAACACACACACGAAAAGATATTCAATGCTCATGGATTGAAAGAATCGATACTGTTAAAATGTCCATACTACCCAAAGCAATCTACAGAGTCAATGCAATCCCTATCAAAATACCAATGACATTCTTCACAGAAATAGAAAAAACAGTCCTAAAATTTATATGGAACCACAAAAGACCCAGAATAGCAGCCAAAACCATCCTGAGCAAAAAGAACAAAACTGGAGAAGCAACATTACCTGACTTCAAATTATGTTACAGAGCTATAGCAATAGAAATGGCATGTTGCTGGGATAAAAACAGACACACAGACCAATGGAACAGAATATAGATCACAGAGCAAATCCACACCTCTACAGTGAACTCATTTTCAACAAAGGTGCCAAAAACATACATTGGAGAAAGGACAGTCTCTTCAACAAACAATGCTGGGAAAACTGGATATCCATATGCAGAAGAATGAAACTAGGCCCCTCTCTCTCACTACATACAAAAATCAAATCAAAATGGATTACAGACTTAAATCTAAGACATGAAACTGTAAAACTATTAAAAGAAAACATTGGGGAAATGTTCTGGGATGTTGGTCTAGGCAAAGATTTTTTGAGTCATACCTCAAAAGCACAGGCAACAAAAGCATAAATGGAAAAGTGGGATCACATAAAGCTAAAAAGCTTATGCACAGCAAAGGAAATAGTCAACCAAGTGAAGAGACAACCCACAGTATGGGAGAAAATATTTGTAAACCACCCATCTGACAAGATTTAATTACTAGGATATATAAGGAGTTCAAACAACTCAATAGAAAAAAATCAAATAATCTGATTAAACAATGGATAAAAGATCTGAATAGACACTTCTCAAAAGAAGACATACAAATGGCCAGCAGGTATATGAACACATGCTCAACATCATTAGTCAACTATCAGAGAAATGCAAATCAAAACTACAGTGAGATGTCATCTTACCCCAGTTAAAATGGATTTTATCCAAAAAATAGGCAATAGTGAATGCTGGCAAGGATGTGGAGAAAGCAGAACTCTCATACACTGTTGGTGGGAATTAGTACAGCCACTATGGAGGACAGTATGCAGGGTCCTCAAAAATCTGAAAATAGAACTACCATATGATCCAGCAATCCCACTGCTGGGTATTCATCCAGAGGAAAAGAAATCAGTATTTCAAAGAGATATCTGAACTCCCACGTTTATTGAAGCACTATTAACAATAGCCAAGATTTGGAATCAACCTAAGTGCCCATCAATGAATGAATGAATAAAAAAATGTAGTACACATATACACAATGGAATATTATTCAGCCTTAGAAAAGAATGAAATCCTGTCATTTGCAACAACATGGATGGAACTGTAGAACATTATATTAAGCGAAATAAGCCAAATGACAAATTTTACATGTTCTCACTCATTTGTGAGAGCTGAATATTAAAATGGTTGATCTTATGGAGACAGAGAGTAGAATGACAGTTACCAGAGGCTGGGAATGGTAGCAGGAAAGGAGGATAAAGTGGGGATGGTTAATGGGAGCAAAAATACAGTTAGATAATTAGATAGAATGAACAAGATCTAATATTTGATAGCACGAGGTGACCATAGTCAACCATAAGTTAGGGTACACTTTAAAATAACTGAAAGAGTGGAATTGAATGTTCTCAACAAAAAGAAATGATAAATGCTTGAGGTGATGGATACACCAGTTACCCTGATTTGATTATTATACATTGTGTGCCTGTACTGAAATGTCACATGTACTCCATAAATATATACAACTATTATGCACCCATAATAATTAAAAATAAAAAAGTTGAAAAAGTTGGAAGATGGGTCATAGTGGTGTAGGGGACGGAGGTGGGGAAAGGTGAAGGAAGGGGGAGTTGTTGGGGGGAGAAGCAATGACAGCCCTTGGACCGCGCAGAAGGGGCGGGGGCTGCACTCCTGCTTCCTGCGACCAGAGGTGCGTGAGTCTGCTGTGGCTGCCACACAAGGAGCCACAGGCTGCGAGGCTTAAGCACCATAAATATATTGTCTCTCAGCTCTGGAGGCTGGAAGTCCGGGATCCAGGTGTCGGCAGGGTTGGTTCCTTTCTAGGCCTCTCCCCTTGGCTTGCATGTGGCCGTCTTCTCCCTGTGTCTTCACATTGTCTTCCCTCCATGCGTGTCTGTTCCCTGACCTCCTCTTCTCATAAGGATGCCAGTCATATTGGATTAGGGCCCACCCGATGACCTCCTTTTATCTGAATTATCTCGTTAAAGGTCCTATCTTCAAATACAGTCACATTTTGAGGCACTAGCAATCAGGACTTCAGTATATGAATTTTTGGGGGGGGCACAGTTCAGCATATAACAAGAGGGGTGGCAGAAACTTCTTCCCAGGGAGACGGGACATGGTAAGAAGAGCCAGACATGGGGCCCCAGAGGTGTCTCTGCCCATCTGGTGATGTAGAGTGGTGCAGGGGAAAGGCACAGGTGAGGGGGGCTTGCCTGGGACCCAAGTAGAAGACTGTGGTCAAGGACAAACCACCGAATCCCTCCAAGTCTCTACGGAGTGAGGCTCAGCATGCCGGCCTGGACTACTGCACGGGGTGGCGGGATACATATGAACTAATAAAGTTTAGAGAGTTATGGAAAGACGAAGAAAGTAATGTGAGAATAACATCTATTGGATGTTGGGCAGGGGGGAGGGGAGGGGGAGGAGGGAGAGGGGACGGGCATATGCATACACAAAGAGTGCAATG
>CAUYSK010096278.1:0-12958 GCA_963575035.1 Avahi laniger | reverse complement strand
GGTGACACAGTGAGCTCGGGAGAATTGCTATCAACTTAGGCCAGGTTAAGTGCTCTGTTGGTGGTCTTGTTGCCTAGATATTATCTTACCCTTTTCTTCTGAGGTTGAAACTCCTTTGAAGTCCAGGGTAATCCAAGGCTGTGAGTTCACAGCAGTGTGAGAAACAGTGACACTGCCGGGGAGGCTCATCTGTGGTGGTGGCCAGGCTTCGTCATAGTCAACTTCAGACATCACCAAGATGGCCTCTCTCTCTCTCTCTCTGACACACACACACACACACACACACACACACACACAGGAGCATGATCCACACTGACTTCTTGATTTTGAAAGCTTCACTTGGTCTCCTTGGCTTTTTGTCAGATCTCCTTCAGCACTCGTCGCAGTCTGCACCCTTTGTGCCTGCTTTGACTTCTGCACATCCAACAGTGAGAAATTGCTTGCCAGCGTTTGCTCACAGGTCCCAAGAATCTCAGCTGAAGGGTATCAGAGCCAAGATCTTGCACACAGGTGCCCTTTCTCCCTGTATTGGTGCCTTCTATCCATCCCTTTGCTATGGCCCTTGTTTAGGACTGTGCCACTCTTGGTAAAATTGGAGGCAAGCAGTGACCTGGGATTGGAGGAACAGAAAGACCAGCCATACCTAAAATCTATCATTAAGACAGGGAGCTGTTGAAATGACCTCTTGTGTCTCTGAGGTTGTGGTGAAGGCTCCCAGCCCTAATCCCCGTCTCATTTTACAGCCAGGGGCTGAGCACATCTTCAGAGGGTGCACAGTGCCTGGCTGTCTTGCAGCTGGCACAGAGCCAGGTCTGTCCTCCCCGCCAGTGCACTGAGGGGTGGTCCAGGCAGGACGGGCAGGGAGCCCTCTTCTCCGCTCTTCTCTCTCTGCCCCTAGGGGGAGTGGGGCAGCGGTGGGGCAGAAGGGCAGGTGGGGGGAGGCACTACACTCAGAGTAAGTGCTTGTTCTCCCTGCATTTTAAAAGCCCACAGGGCAATGGCAATTGTTTTTAAAGGAAAGCAGTTTCAGTGATTTGATTCACTTTTGATTAACTGAGCAATTAATATATCTCTTTATTTAAAAATATGACATCATAAAATCAAATAGAGTAGGAACATGGTGATAAAGGAGAAAACTATCTTTTCAACTTCATTACCCTAAGCATGATCCTCTGCTCAGGAAGACCCACCAAATTTTCTTTTACTTGCATTGTCATTTAACTTGAGGCTGCAGTTTGTGAATCCTCCCTTTGGTAGAGGTTCCAGCCGGCCCAGAGACGTGAAGTGGGGAGAAATCCAAGACCTGTTCTCTCAGGGTCTTTCCTACAGACTAACAAATTCTCTCCCATCTTTATGAAAACCCTCAAATTGCAGTGATGTAACATATAACCCACTGTAAATAATAAATACTTAATTACAGGGTGTGCCAGAGGTATTTTTAATAGCTGTGTGTTTGGGGGCCTTGCAGCATTTATTTCTGAAACTTTGGCTCCTTCCTGTTATTTGGGTGGCATTAAAATAAGGTGTCATCTCCATTTGGTTTGTCTTGAACATGAGTGTCAAGCGTGGTGGGCGTTGTCATAATTTTGGCAGAGGGTGACATTGTCATTTTGGACAAATACTCTAAAACTGTGCCTCCAGACCACTGGAAGAAGGAAATTGATTAAAAAGGAGACTCCAGCCCTTTCAGGCGGTGCCTGCTGAGTATTCTTGAACTTAGAGTTTCTTGTATTAACTGGAAAGGGTGTCCAAAAGTAGCTTCGAGTGTTTATGGGGTCTGTGTCAGTAGCTGTGGGCATGGCTTGATTTTCCCAGAGAGCTCAGACCTTGGGACTTTCCTGCTGGTGCCCATACATCTTTCTTTATATTGGAGACACATTCTCCTTGAATGTCCCCAAAGGACCTTTTCTATTCTGGATGCTCGGATAAACTCTGAATAGATGGGAATCGGTAAAGTTAGTGTTTAGGAAGTGATGTTGTAAGAAGCTGTGTTCATTCTTAGATGTCTGAAAGCACTATATGCACGTGCCTTTGCTATAATGCGGCATGCAAATGGCAAATTCCTACAGAGAGACGAGTAACTGTTTTATGCACCAGATCTGAGCTCTGGTTTGGAAAAATCTATCATCCTGTCTTTAAAGACAAAATTCAGCCAGATTCTTAGAGAATTTATTATGCTTTCCCTCCCATCACATTTAAATCACATCTGTCTGTCTCCACTTGCACTGAAGGGTGAACTTTGACATCTGCAGAGAAGTGCTCCCTGGAAGCCTCGGCACCCACGGATGTGGGTTTGGGTGGTGACGTGTAGAGTGCTGAGGCCATCCCCAGGACGGGGGTGTGGGGTGGGAGGTGGAGGATGGGCCTGCTGCTCCTGGGGTTCCTGACAGCCTTCTGGCACCAGGGAAGAGGCACGTAGGAGGTAACCACATTGGACGTGAGTTTCCACAGGGTAATTTCAAACCTGTTCCCCACCTGTTGCCACCTCCTGGAAGCCATTCAGAATACTAGGTTTTGAAATTCAGGATAATAGAAGGAGGTCATTTTGATATTTAAGTAAGATTGCTTGATCACAGAGCAAAAACTTTTAGCTAGAAAAGAGACCTTATACAATCAGATGTGATGTTTATATCCAAGGCCTAAAAGACTGTTGGCATTAATTACATATATAGATTAGGTAAATTCTGTTCACAGCATGAAAATAATATGGCTGTCACAGATATATAGCAAAAAAAATTAATACAAGTAAAAGCAAATTAATGTTTTATTTTCTAGGTGGTTCATTGAAACACATGGTAGAAAAATTTAAAAACAGGGACTTCTGGTTTCAGAACGAGATAGTATATTTCACTTTTTCCTCCTCCTCCCCTGTAAATACAAGTAAATCCTAGAGATAATTCAATGGACGACAATAAAAGGACACTGAAAACTGATAGAAGAAGGCAGACTGGCTGGAATCTCAGGACTTGAGGACTGGGCTTCTGCTTTATCAACCATATAAGACCAGACTGGGCACAGGAAGGCCTATAGCCAGAACTGCCAATAGGTATAGATGAAAACAAAACAAAGAAAAACAAAAAAGGCTCTGTTGGGCCAAACGGGAAACCCAACAGAGACTTCGAGGGAGCCCCAAGTCTCCCGCCACACCCCAGGCACAGTGGACAGTCTGGTCCACCCTGTGTTTCCCCTACCCAGTGGCGTTGGGAGACCCAGGCCTGGGGGCTCTTGCCTACCCACCCACACCACAGCAAAAGGTAACCCAGGGAGGTGCCTTCCACCCCCCTATAAAGAACATCTACAAAAAACCTACAGCCAACTTCACAGTTAATGTTGAAAGACCGAGTCTATAAAGACGGAAACAAAACCTCTTAGAACTAATTAATGAGCTCATTAAGATTCCAGGATACAAGATCAACAGATATGAATGGACTGCATTTCTGTATCCTGACACTGGACAAATGGAAACTGAAATCATAAACACAATCCCATTTGTAGTTGCGCCAAGAAAATAAAATACTTAAGGATAAACTTAACAAAGCTTGTACAGGATCTGTACGATGAACCTTGCAAAATGCTGATGAAAGAAATCAAAGAAGATCTGAATAAATAGAGAGACTTACCAGTTGCTGGATTGGAAGAATTGACATACTAGAGATGTCAGTTTTCCCTAAAATTATCTATAGGTTTAACACAATTGCTATCAAAATCTCAGCAAAGTTTTTTGCAGACATAGACAAACTTATTCTAATATTTACATGGAAAAGCTCAGGTCCTGGAATAGCCAAAAGATTTTTGAAAACTTATAATAAAGTGGAAATACACTTACCAATATTAATGCTTACTATAGAGCTACAGATTTCATGATAGTATGGTGTCAGCAAAGGGACTGCCACATATATTCATGGGCCAGCATAGGGAGCCCAGCATTAAGCCCACACAAATATACCCAATTAGTTTTTGACAAAAAAGCAAAATAAATTCAGTGGAGGAAGTATAGCCTTTCAACAAATGGTGTGGGAGCAATTGGACATCCATAGGGCAAGAGAAGAAAAAAAGAAGAAAGAAAAGACCTAAACTTTATATACCTCACACAAAAATTAACTTAGGAAGGATTTTAAATGTAAAATGATAAAACTCCTAAAAAAAGGTAAAAAAATTTGGGGGATGTAGGACCCAGCAAAGAATTCTTAGGCTTGACACCAAAAGCATGATCCATAAAAGGAAAAAATGATAAATCGGACCTCCCCCAAATTAAAAACATTTGCTGTGGGAAAGACTTTGTTAAGAAGAAAAGACAAATTACAGATTTGGAGAGAATATTTGCAAGCCACATATCCAACAAAGCACTTGTATCTAGAATATATAAAGAGCTCTCAAAATAGAACATTAACAAAACAAAGACTCCAGTGTGAAAATGGGCGAGACGTGAGACATTTCACTGAAGAAGATAAATACACAGACGGATGAAAAGATATAAGTACGTGAAAAGATGTTCAGCATCTTTTAGACAATAGGAAACACGAATTAAAACCTCAAGGAGCTATTACTGCACATCTACCAGAACGGCAAAAGTAAAAGTGGTGATAACACCAAATGCTGCCGAGAATGTGGAGAAACGGGACCTCTCATATATTGCCAGTAGGAATGTAAAACACATCCACTCTGGAAAATATAGTTTGTCTAAAGCTAAAAATAGACTTTTTATTAATGTATGATCCACCAGTTAACACCACTAGACATTTACCCCAGAGAAATGAGAACTTATTTTAACACAGAAATTATTGCACAATTGTTCATCTCAGCTTTATTCATAATAACCCAACACTGGAAACAACCCAGATGTTTTTCATAAGGTGAATGGTTAAACAAACTGTGCTACATCCGTACTAGTCAGTAATAAAAGGAACACATTATTGATAAATGCAGCTACTTGGATGGGCCTCAAGGAAATTTTGCTGAATGAATAAAGCTAATTTCAAAGAGATACAGACTTCATGATCCCATTTATAGAACATTTGTGAAATAACATATTTAGGGAGACGGGGGACAGATTAGTAGTTGCCATAGGTTAGGAATAGGGGAGGGGTGTGTGGCCACAAAGAGGTAGAATGAGGGGGCCTTGTCCTGTTGGTACTGTTAAGTACTGTCTTGATTGTGGTGGTAGTTACAAATAACTACACGTATGAAAAATTGCATAGAAGTACACACACACACACACACATGCACACACACATGGGTACACTTAAAACAGGAGCAGTCTGGGTGTGGTGGTTCATGCCTATAATCTTAGCACTTTGGGAGGCCAAGGTAGAGGGATGCTTGAGACCAGGAGTTCAAGAGTTCAAGATATGAACAGCAAAGCAAGACCCCATCTCTAAAAAAAAAAAAAAAAATTAGCCAGGTCTGGTGGCACAGGCCTGTAACCCCAGCTACTCAGGAAGCTGAGGCAGGAAGATCTCTTGAGCCCAGGAGTTTGAGGTTGCAGTGAGCTATGATGATGCTACCGCACTCTAGCCAGGGCAATGGAGTGAGACCTTGTCTTTAAAAAGAAAAAAGATGGATAAATCTGAAATAAGCTCTGTGGGTTGTACCAGTGCCAATTTCCTAATTTTGGTATTGTCTCTGGTTATGCAAGATGGTAACATTAGGGGAGCCTGGGTGATCTGTGTCTGGGAATCCTCCCGTCCGTCAATGGGCAGCTTCCCTATGACTCTAATTGCAAAATATGAAGTTTAAAATATGACCATTTTGTTATTAAGTACTGTAATTTTTCAGCATGATAAGGAGTCACAGAAATTCAGTGTGCCTCGTGTACATGTTGTCCAGGGGGAGATCATGCAAAGGGGTGTCCGTGGTGGGAGCATGAGGCTGGGAGAAAGGATGAGCCTGCCACTTTTCTGGGGAGAGCTAGCACTGGAGATGTATATTCTTTCCAGCAGCGATGAAGTGCTTGTTAACAGCATCTCTTAATGGGCCTGTGGGTAAACACGTAAGATTATGAAGAACTGTAATTGAGGGCAAACGGAAGAATCTTGCCCATGTTCCAGACCTGCCCTCTAAGGAGACTTGGTTCCCTGGTTATAAGGGATATATAAAATGGTCAGGATTATTAGTTTAAATTAGTGCCTGGCAATAACCACCAGTATTTTTAATTTAATGTACTTGTATCTTATTGTTATGAGTAACAATAAGTAATTTCAATTGGAAGGCATGCACTAACGCACACACCCTGGAGTTATTTATTATCCTTAATCCTGGGGGTGTCACAGCCCTTCACCTGTGAAAATGGAATTGTAACTGAAGTTAAGGCTTACTCAATGTCTTCTAGAAAGAATGGGTATTGGACAAAAGCACATTGTGATATGATAGTTGACCCTTAGGTAAATATGCATTTTTCTTTTTTAGAGGGGACAGGATCTTGTTCTGTCACCCTGGCTAGAGTGCAGTGGCGTCATCGTAGCTCACTGGAACCTCAAGTTCCTGGGCTAAAGCGACCTTCCCAGCCTTCCAAGTAGCTAGGACTGCGGACTCGAGCCACCATGCCTGGCTAATTTTTCTGTTTTTGGTAGAGACTGGGTCTCGCTCTTGCTCAGACTTGTCTTGAACTCCTAACCTCAAGTAATCCTCCCACCTCAGCCTCTCAGAGTGCTAGGATTGCAGGTGTGAGCTACCACGCCTGGCCACAAATATTCATTTTTAACACACTTATGAGAAATGGATGCCTAGAGAAATACTACACCGCTACGAGATAGTCATGAAATGAGTAAGTGTGTGGTTAGAGACATCCGCTCCACAAGATGAGTAGACACTGAACTTGGGACTGGTGTCTCTCAGTCATGTGGTAAAATGAGGAAACTCTCAATAGGAAATGCTTCTGAAAATGCACTGATCGCTAACCATAAAGAGAGGCTGCTTCTAAAACTGAAACAGTACCCTGGAGTAATGCCTGTCCTTTCCTTGTTTGCTCAGGGGAAACATGCTTTAAGGAAATGGCAGATGTGATATTATCCAGACCCATAACTCTCAAAAACGCTCCACTCAAAAAGCCTCAAGGGACTCCATTGCAAAGTGAGTTTAAAGATGCAGAAAATCGAAACTTGATCTGCATTTGAGTAGTAACACTCAGTTTTTGGATTAATAAAATATGATCTATCCTATGACGGAGATTAAAGGGTGACTTTTTAGCACTGAGCCAAGCCTCGAGTTTGTGATTCTAAGTTAGTAGAGGCCCACTGGGCTTTTATACTAATGTTGTGGCGATGAAGGTTATCAAGGATGGCTTTGCTGGGGATGTGAATGTGTCACCATCACCTCGTGGGGCATGCAACATGTCTCCTCACAGGTGCCTTATGGAACTGACAATGCCAGCCTTCACTCCTGTCTCCCTGAAGGATACTCAGGGTTGGGCAGACACCTGGTGCACTTGGTATCTTATGCCTGTGTTCTGCAGGCAGGTAACCTAGGGTGAGAGGAGGAGCATGTTCCAAGGTGTTAGCCCTCCTAGATTTCTTATTTCTGAGTAATAAGCACTTCTTTGAGTGCATTGGCTTTACATTGAACAGTTTCTGATATGTTTGAATTGGGTCAAATTAGCATCTTCCTGAAACTCCAGACAACCCTGCGTATCTGGACAGGGTGTGTACTTCTTTAAAGGGCCTTCTGGCGTGCCTAGCTGTTCAGGCTACATGAGGAAGATTTCTGGTAGACCAGATATAGAGCAAAGTAGGTCTGCACACTTCTGTACATGTACAAATCAGAAGTAGATGCATTTGCTATCTGGCCTTTGCTATCCTTCCTCGACTTTCTTTTCTTTCGCTGACTAGCCCCTGTGGCATCTTGGTATTTTTTACACATTTTCTTACACACAATAGATTCTTACTTCACCTAAGGGTAACCTTGTGATAAAATATTCTTGTCATCACCATTGCTCTAAAAGTTGAAGACTGTTTCATATTTAATAGAATGCATTAAAGTGAAAGTCCCAGTATGCCCTAGTTTTAAATAAAACAATGGATCTTGTAGTCATATACATTAATCTATTCAAATTAGCTTTCTCAACAGATAGGGTAAGCAAGCCCTCTTAGGGAGACCATGTTGGAGTCACCTGGGGAGGTTACCCACTGGTGCCTGCGTGTGTTAGACACTAAGTTCTCAGAGCGAACAGACATTTCAGTTTTACCTCTTGGCTTTGATCTTCAAGTCAGCAGGACGAATCAGCAGCAGTATCTGCTACTCAGACAGCCCGAGGGTTATTCATCCTGCGGAGCTGAAACTCTGTGCCTTTTGACCTCCATCTTCCATTTCTCCCACCATTCTTCTGGTAACCACCTTTCTACTCGCTGTTTCTAAGTGTTGGCGTTTGTTTTCCAGATTCCACATATAAGTGAGAGCATGCACTGTTCTTCTCTCTGTGTCTGATTTACTTCGCTTCATGTCCTTCAGGTTCATGCCCTTCACCTCATGTCCTTATTTGTTAAGGCTGCATAGTATCCCATGATGTATATACACCTCATTTTCTTTATCTGTTCATTCATTGATGGGCACCTAGGTTGTTTCCATATGTCAGTTATTGTGAATAATGCTGAAAATGAACATGGGGAAGTAGAATAAATAAGCCTAATGATCTAATGTATAGCAGGAGGACTAAAGTAATATAGTAGTTAATATTGTATTGTATACTAGACATTTGCTAAGAGAATAGATTTGGGGTGCTTTCACCAAAAAAAAAAAAAGAGAAGAAATAACTGAGATGATGGGTACGTAAGCTTGACTTGTTACAGATACACTTGACTCTAGCGATCACTTCATTATGTATATGTGTTTATCAAAGCATCATTTTGTGTACCTTATATATATAATAATTTTTAAAAAAAGAAAAGAAAGCCCCATGTCAGGTGCTTTGTGGACATGAAGGTGAATCACTGGCTTTTGCCTTTGAGGGACTTACGGCCCAGTGAGAGGGACAAACACACATAAATGGCCTTGCTAGATGTGGGACTCTTTGCGAGTGACTTCTGCCCTCACTCTCCCGTGAATCAAGGGTAAGGACAGTGCCCGCTTCCTAAGGTTGCCGCGGGAACTAGCGTGCATGAGCCAATGGCTGCAGAGCACTGGGGACAGTTCCTGGCACACAGCTAGTGTATGTGTGCTCCGTTAAACAGAGCGAGAGAGAAAGCTGGAGGGCCGTCAGCTCTGGCCCTGCCGCCTGGGCAGCCGTCCTCGAGCTGGGGGTTTCATGCTGGGCCTTGAAGAAGTCTGAGTGCTTGACTAGGTCGACAGGAGATTGAAGAAAGACACGTGAACGTGACTGCCTGGCTTCAGTGTCGGCCTGCGCTGTGGGCCTCAGACGTTTCTCACTTTGCTGCCAGTGCCGCCTCTCCGTGAGTCTGGGAGTGTTTCTCTTGCCCAGCCAGACCTGCAGGATAGCTGGTTCAGACAACCCGAGGAAAGGAAGTGAGAGAGGGAAGAGAATTAACAAAGAGGAAAGGTTATAAAGAGAGGGAGAGGGGAAAGGTGGAGCAGGACTAGCACAGGGAACCGAAGGGAAGAAATAGTGGAATACTGATGGGGAGAGAGGATGGGATGTGCCCAAGGGCAAAGCTCCTCACGGCGGACCGTGGCAGCGTGCAAAGGGCCCCGGTCCCGTCCAGGACGATCAGTGAAAGCCGCGCTGACTCCCAGAGCCAAGAAAGCGACCGTCGGTGCTGGTGGATGAACACCTGTGTCCTGCACTCACCGCGACCAGGAAGGGAGCCACTTCCATGGGCTGTTGCTCCTGTGTGATCGGGACGGCCACAGGTCACAGATTCTGTTTTTTAAAATAGCTTTATTGAGATATAAGTCACATACCATACAGTTCACCTATTTAAAGCATGTAACTCAGTGGCTTTTAATATATTTTGAGTAACCATGTGAGTTTTCCATCCATCACCATCATCAACTTTAGAACATTTTTATCATCCCCCAAAATAAACCCTATAATCTTTAGCTGTCCTCCCCCAATCCTGTCCCCACCCCCAACTCTAGAACTCTATGCAGCCACTAATCAACTTTCTGTCTCTATAGATTTGCCTATTCTGGACATTTCACCAAAAAAAAAAAAAGAATCATACTATATGTGACTGGTTTCTTTCACTTAGCATAATATTTTCACGGTTCATCCATGCTGTAGCATGTTTTAATACTTCATTTCTCTTTATTGTAGAATAGTATTCCATTCTATAGATATACCACATCTTATTTATCCGCTTGTCAGCCAGTGGACATTTGGGTTATTTATATTTTTTGGCTACTAAGAATAATGCTGCTGTAAACATTTGTGTACAAGTTAGTGTGTGTGGACATATGTTTTCACTTCTCTTGTGTGTACACCTAGGGCAGAATTGCTAGCTCATAGGATAACTCTCTGTTTAACTGTTCGAAGACCCATTTTGCATTCCCACCAGCAGTGTGTGAGGGTTCCAGTTTCTCCGCATCCTCGCCAACACTTATCTTTTTGACCCTAGCCATCCTATTTAGTGTGAAATAATATCTCATCGTGGTTTTGATTTCCATTTCCCAGATGTTAACCATCTTTTCATGCATTTATTGGCCACTTGTATATCTTCTTTGGAGAACAAGTTGTTCAGATCTTCTGCCTATTTTTGAGTTGGGCTTTTTACTATCTTTTATTATTTAGTTGTAATATGTTTTTAGTTAAGATAAAAGTTCCAATCAGATATATGACTTGCAAAAATTTTGCCCCATTCTGTGGGTTGTGTTTTCTGCTTCTTTGATGGTGTCCTTTGAAGCACAACTTTTTTATTATTATTATTTTTAATTGACAAAATTGTATATATTTATGGTGTAAAACATGTTTTGAAACATGTATACATTGTGAAATGACTAATAATTATAACAATTAATAATAATGTATACCTAAAAATTGCTAAGAGTAGATTTTGTGTTATCATAAAAATAGTATGTGAGGTGATGCATATGCTAATTAGCTTGATCTAGCCATTCCATAATGTGTACATTTTTAAAAATTTTTGACTCCAAAGTAAAGAGAAATGTTGGTAGAGATACTCTACTGTCAAGCAACTCCATAAAAAAATAAAAATGAGCTTGTGCAGTGGCGTGCGCCTATAGTCCCAGCTACTTCGGAGGCTGAGGCAGGAGGATCGCTTGAGCCTGGGCAACATAGTAAGACCCTATCCCTAAAAAAAATAATAATAAATTAAAAATAAATAAATAAAAATGAAAATTATAATAAGAAATTACGGATGGACTGGCCTCTGGCCAGTCAATCAGCTTTGGCTCTGCAGAACTAGGCTTCACTGACTGCTTGGAGATATCAGTGTTGCATTTCAGTGATGTCTTTTGGGGAGCATGGCCAATAGACATGCATGTTATTTACACTTTTAATATCTTTAAAGATTTAAAAAAATATGTTTAATTGACTCGTAATAATTGTGCATATTTATGGGATGTAGAGTGATACTTTGATACATGTATACAATGTGGTATTTGTTATGATCAAATTAGGGTAATTAACATGTCCGTCACCTCAAATGTTTTTCATTACTTTTTGTTGGGACTATTTGAAGGCTTCTAGCTATTTGAAAATTTACAAATACATTATTAACTTTAATCACCCTACAGTGCTACAGAATACTAGAGCTTACTCCTCCTTTCTAGCTGGAATTTAGTATCTGTTAACATACTCTTTTAATTTCCCTTCTTTAGGCAGAAGGCTTGATGTAACCTGTTTTTGTCTTATTTTTCTACTTTACATATAGTGAATGAAAGCAGAGTGTATTCAAAAAAGGAAAGGTGTTTGAAACAAACTGAAAAAAAATTTGAATAGGATCTACATCATAAGACAAAAAAATGGAATCTGCTCATCAGCCACCTTAGATATAAAGATACCAATTTGAGATTCCAGTGACGGGTCCAGAGCATGACAAACCTCTGTGATGTCTGTGCCTTGCTTGGCACACTCAGGGCAGCTGCCACCACTCACATGGGGCCTCGCGTCTGCGTAGGAAAGAGTAGTGCCCGGGGTTTCCACCCACCGCTGTGTGGGTTTCCTGCGGCTGCTGCAGCAAATTTCCACATACAGGGTGGCTTGAAACAACAGAAATTTATTCTCTATGGTTTGGGAGGCTGGAAGTCTGAGATCAACTTCCCTCCCTCTAAAGGCTGCAGGGAAGAATTCTTTCTTGCCTCTTCCAGCTTCTGTGGTGGCTCACAGTCCCTGGTGTCCCTTGATTTGCAGCTACGTGGCTCCAGTTTCTGTCTCTGTCTTCACGTGGCTGTCCTCGCTCTGTGTCTGTGTCTCTTTTCTTTTCTTATAAGGACACCAGCCATTGGATCAGGGCCCACCATACTCCAGTGTGACCTCATACTAACTAATTATATCTGCCAAGACCTATTTCCAAATAAAGTCACATTCTGAGATCCTGGGTGGATGTGGATTTTGGGGGGATACTGTTCAAGACAGTATAATTGCCATAGTCACTTATTGATGGTTGCAAATATCTGTAGGGAGGTTTTTTGGTTTTTGTTTTTTGTTTTTTAAGGGGTTGAGGTTACCTTGTTTGTTTTTGTTGAGAGTCTCACTCTGTCACCCTGGATAGAATGCAGTGGTGTGTTTTTATTTTAATTTTAATTTTTTTTATTTTTTATTTTTTGAGACAGAGTCTCACTCTCTTGCCTGCGCTAGAGTGCCGTGGCATCAGCCTAGCTCACAGCAACCTCAAACTCCTGGGCTCAAGCAATCCTTCTGCCTCAGCCTCCTGAGTAGGCGGGACTACAGGCATGGGCCATCATGCCTGGCTAATTTTTTCTATATATTTTTAGTTGTCCAGCCAATTTATTTCTATTTTTAGTAGAGACGGGGTCTCCCTCTTGCTCAGACTGATCTTGAACTCCTGAGCTCAAATGATCCCCCCGCTTCGGCCTCCCAGAGTGCTAG
>CAUYSK010096276.1:57500-71494 GCA_963575035.1 Avahi laniger | reverse complement strand
TCGTTGTCATGGTAACCCCATGAACTCAGTGACCCAGGTCAGGCCTGATCAGAGACAAAGCCCTCTGAGCGGAGAGGCTGGATTTGCCTGCGTCCTCAGAATAGCTGGAGAGAGAAGACGAGAGGGAGGGAATAGGGGGATAAAAAGGGAGAGAGAAACACAGGGAGAGAGGTTAGGACGGAGGGGCAAAGGAAAGAGGGAAACAGAGAGAAAGTGTGTGTGTGTGTGTGTGTGTGTGTGTGTGTGTGTGAACAGAGACTGGAAGTTTGCCAAAGGAGAGCTGCATCAATACAGAAGCTTTCTCAGGTCAGGACACGTGGGACAGATTATAGAGAGTACCAAGAAAGGCTCCCAGGAGACTGGTGCAGTAGGCCAGTGCAAAAGTACAGGCAGAGGGGAGGCAAGGGCTTGCTTGATTCAGCATTTTAGTGGTGATGATAAGATTTGTTGACATATATTGAGCACTGACTCAGCCCAGGTACTTTTAAGAAGCATTTGATGTATGTTACCCTATTTAATCCTAATGACACTAACACTGTGAAAGTAATATTGTTTTTTTCTTCATCATAGAATTCAGGAAACTGAGGCACAGAATGGTTATGGAATTTGCCCAAGATTACCTGGCATGGAAATGGGAGAACTGAATTTTTAATGCAGGCAGCCTAATTCCAGGACCTCTTCCCAACCATTAGGCAAGAATGACTTCTCAAGAATGCAAGGAGGGAAAATATGAGGAAAGAATGATTATTAAGAGGACAAAGATCATTTAATACCTCCCTACGCACCCACAATAGCATTTAGTCCTACCCAACCAATATACCAATAAGAAAACTGAGGTTCCACAAGGGAAACAGCTTGCTGTCTGCTCGGCCTGAATCACCTAGGGAATCCTCACCCCCATTCTGCACCATTTTCACCTATAGGGCACGGATATTTGCTCCAGCATCAATGTCACCCCACAGTTGATGTCTTGCCCTGCATAAAATTGAAAAAAGGGTACATCTGATGCATATTAAAGTTCCTCTGCTTGCCCGTGACAGAATGAATAAAAAACACCCCCGAAGAATTTTATGCTCCCCTAAACTCTATATGCTTTTGATTCTGGTCAGCAATGAAAAGCAGATCATTGCAGACTGATTGTACCATAAATGTGGGGGTGGGGAAGGGGAGACTTGCCTCCATTCCACACCTACTGTGTGCTGGGCAGTGCATTCAGTTCCCCGTGGATGTTCATGCGTTCATTTTCCCCTCACCTGTTGATTTAGATATTATAATTTCCCTTTCACTGGTTAAGAAACTAAGATGCAGACAGGTGAAGCTTTGCTCAGGTTCTCAAAGTGATTTGTGGAACGGAGCTGGGGAATGAACCCTAACTCTGAAGCCCCCATTCTTTCTACATCTCCCCTCTGCGCTAATGGAGGTACTCATCCCTGCCTTAAAAGGTGGCATCTTCAAAACATCCAGGGAAAACGTCAGGGACGTGAGACTCCAGGGGGGCCCCACAGCCCAAGCACTCTGTCTTGAAGCTCTAGGTTAGGCTGGAGCTCCACAGGGCTGATTTATTTTGGAGGATCCTGGGGAAATCGTAAAAACAAATGTGCATTTACTCTTGTTAGAGCTCCATTTTTATCGTGCCTGGTTGAGAAGCTTGTAAACGGCAAAGCAGCACATTAAAGAGAGAGAAAGAGAGGAGGAAAGCGGTGAGAGCAAGGTGGAAAGGATGGATCTGGGGAGAAAAACAAGAGAAATGAATGGCCTTTACCTAAGCGAGAACAGCAGCCCAGCGCAGGCTGTGATCTGCCCGCTGAAGCACTGCCTTCTCCCGCTGATATACAAATTGTATGTTGCTTTCTTTTAGGAAGCTGTCGCTGTCAAAAATAGCATCTCTTTTTTTCTCTCTCTCTCCCTCTCATCAGCAACTTTATTTCAGACTTGCTGGGTCTTTTGCCTTTTCTATGATGGCAGCTGCTATAATACAAAAGCAGACCAGGAGGGAGAAGGGTTGGATACCCATCCCAGCTCTGCCACTTGGGGCTTGCGGATTTGGAAAGCAAATGTGCTTTGGAGTTGATCAGATCTGAGTTCAGACTCCGACTCTCACAATTACAACCCAGGGATCTTGGCAGAGTAGTAAGCAGCAGTATGGCCTTGAAGTCAGGACTGAGGATGAATCTCAGGTCTGCCAGTTAATAACAAAAGTCTCTTGAGCAAGTTACTTTACCTCCCTAAGCCTTAGTTTCTCCAAATAGCAAAGCTGGAGGTAGTGCTAGCATTTATTTCTTGCTTGCTAAGTGATTGGTTAAATGCAATAATACAAAGTGCTTAGCACAGAGCCTGGCACATAGTGAAGTGACTAAAAAGTGCTAACAATTGTTACTTTAATATCTCGGAAGCTTAATTTTCTCATCTTCCAAATGGGACCTTGCTATAAGCTTCTCAGGACTGTCTTTGGAATAAAATGAATTCCTTAAGAAGAGTTCCTGTGACAGGAGGAGTTCTTGAATAGGAATCCCCTTTCCTTCCCTACTTCTCTTCCCCTTTCTGTTTTCCCTTTTCACTCACTATCCACTGAGTTTGTTGGATATCTGACCCAAATTAGTGGTCATTGCCTTCTCTGGGCTAGACCACACCCACATTCTTTTCAGGTGGAGACTTCAAGATACCAACAGACAGAAATGTTCAAATGTGTAGTTTTATTCCCTTTTACACTCAGTGCCCCAAATGTTCACCTGATGGCCACACTGCATCCATCCACCCGCCTGAAGGTAGACGGTTCCAGTGTCTGAGCAAAGCTGGTCTCTGAGGAAAGGCAGAAAGAAAGGAGAGGAGTAGCCCTGAGCTGAGCCCCTGCAGAGGAAGTCTGGGTCATCTGTCCCAATAACATTTGATGAATGACCCCACAGACAAGATCAAGGCTTGAGGATCATATTTAATCAGCTTCTTTCTGGGGGCGGTGTGGGGGGAGGGCCCAGGTGAATCACTAACCAAAGGAACCACCTTCCTCCCTCATAGCTAGCCTGTTAGAGTCCCCAAACAAAAGAAAGTCAGGCAGGAAAATTTACATATACTATTCACTCTTCCTCAGCGCAAACATCTAGCAGAAAAAGAGCATAATGATATTTTAATCATATTCTGTATTCCCATGGGAATGAAATTTATTCCTTTGGAGGAATGTAAAAAAAAATCCATAGCTCTAGTCAAGCCAGTGTCTTTGTGGCCCACAAACATGACTTTTCCCCACTCCTGTATCTTTGCTCTTAGTGCTACCTTCTGGCCTCCACCTCTATTTCTGGGTACAGTTCAGGGAAGCAAGGGCCAACTGTTCCAGAGAACCTAGAAGAGAATTTAGCATGTAGGAAACTCCTACAAGTAATCACTTGTCAAATGGACCAGTTCTATGTATATGGTGACTTTATGTACACAATATTGAATCAGTTGTTGTGTCCGGTCTGTTGAATTCACGAGAACGAAGAAACACTAGTCCTATTGTGAAGACCATAAAATACAAATTAAATGAACCAACTAAACCTGTGGGTCTCTTTGGCCATTACTGGTGAACACCCTAAATGCAGCAAATGAAAGTCTATAACCATGGTCATGCAATTTAATTCTACCTACATTCCAAGGATAGTATTTTCAACATGCTAAAGGAAATACTCTTAAGGAAAACAAAGATTTGTTTTCCTTATTTCCTTATTTGTTTTCCTTATTCATTACATTATGACACTGGCATTCCCAAAATTCATCATCCAGTGCAGGGGACTGCAACCTCAAATAGCCCCAGAAGCCAGGTAAAGAAAATGAGTGAAATGATCAGGAGTAAATCCTATGCGGTGTCCGCCTTTTTAATAGAGTTATGAATACAGACAATACTTCTCTACTCTAAGAAACAAAACCACAGTGCAAACACTGTGTAAATAATAATTATAGTTAATATTAATTGTGCACTTACTATCTATGATAAACAATCTCTACGTCCTCATGCATTCCCTAACTTATGTCATTCTTACAAGAACCCAATGAAGTAGGTACCATAAGAATCTCATTTTACAGATAACGAAGCAGTGGCTTAGAGGGATTAAGTCACTTGTCAAAAATTACACCGCTAGTGAGTGGCAGAGCCGTAATTTGAACCCAGGCAATCCAAGTTCAGAGTCTGTGCTGTTATCCACTACACTGTGCTATAGATGGAAACTGATAACTGAGCCTCAGAGAGATGATGGAAAATGATGAAGACTCAGTGAACAAGAGTATGTGCCTTATCTAGGGGGGACATCCTCCACACAGTTCTCGGCTAATATTGACGTGTGGGAATGTTGCCAAAGCTCCTTATTTTTCAAAAGAAACTAGAAATCTCCATCATTATGTGAACTATTCAATTTTTTTTCATGATAATCACACTTAAGAGAGAATGAAAAGAGAAAACAACCTGCTAACAGCTAACACTACTATAAAGGAGAGAGGCAGTACCATGTAAATAAATAGATAGATAAGCAAGGCATGGTGGGAAAACCATGCAGGTAAGGGTTAATATCTTTCGGCTCCCCAGGGTGGGAGTTCTAGGAAGGCATCCAGGAGGAGGCAGCGTTCCCTGAACAGTTTCTTAACCAGTGGGGGAACATCCTCCCCTAAGGTAGAGAGAAAGGTATTTCAGGTAACAGCCACCACATGCAAGCATACGGTACAGGAGTGAAGGGAGGATGATGCATGCTCTCTTTTCCAATCTTTGTTATTGCTGTTTTCAGTGGGGAATCATTTCCTCAAACAGCATCTCTCGTGGAATCCCATTATAAACAACAGATACAAGTGGAGCTGTTGAAGCAGGAGCTGCGGGGCTGGCCGTGGTGGCAGGAAGGAGAGGAAGAGGAGAGAGAGAGAGCAGAGATGCAGGGGCAGGCTGGGGCTGGGAGACCTGGGGCATCCGTCTTCTCTTCCTCAGGGGCAGTTTTCTATCACTGGAGGAGGGAATCCTCCAGCATTATACCCTGTGTATTTTAAAGTCCACAAGAAAATAATGGTCCTGCCGGCCTGCCCAGCATCCTGTTCCTACTGGCATCTGCCTTTCACCAGCCAGTCCTTAGAATCAGCCCCACTTTTCTTCCTTTCATTGAACCAGAGGTGGCTGAGATGAGACCAGTGGGCCGGCTCTCGTCCTGAATGGTGTTTCCACTCCCTCCGTTAATGGCAGGGAGACCTTCATTCATTCCCTCCGTTATCTTTTGTCAAGCATCTCTGAGGTGTCTGACACAGACCTGTGTGCCTGCTGCTGCTGACAAATGGCTCTGCATTGCAGGACCAGATGTGGTTTGCTGTGAGCTGCCAATGAACTGTTGACACCTGCTTCTCAAAATATGGGGCGGGCTAGGGATCAGATGTGCCTTAGAAATGCTTTCTGTCTGCAGAATTCCTTCTGGAGGAGCCAGGCTTCAGGTCCCTATCCAGGTCCCTGAGCTTTATCAGCTGATCTTAGCCATAGAGCCTTAAACAAAGTTACAGGGCCAGAAATACATATTCACACATATAAAACTGGTGTTCAGTTTAGGGGGATTCAAATAACTCTGGCGGTATATTTCAGGAATTAAAAATTACTTCTTCATTCAACAAATATTTATCAAGCAGCTACTGTGTTAGCTATTGTGCTGGGCGCAGGGATCCTGCCAATAAAGGACTCACAGTCGGGTCAGAGGAATGGATGTGGGTAATAGAGTGATGAGTTTGCTGTCACAGGGCTTGTAAGTACAGCGGGGACAGAAAGGAAGGCTCGATCCTTTCTGCCGCGGGTCATGTGGGAGGATTTGCAAAGAATATATGTTAGAGGCTGTAGATGACTGAGGTTCCAGTGGCAAGGTGTCCTAGGTAATGCATGTGCCACCACACAGAGGTGGGCTTTAGTGATGCTTCCAATATAACCACACGCATTTGTCCAGAATTAATCTCAAAGCACTTTGCCATCTGTCACCTTGACTGATCCTTCCACTACAGGCAGCCAGGGCAGGATCGCATAATTATTCCCATTTTACAAATGGGAAGACTGAGGTATAGTTAAGGGGACCAACTGGTTTGGTTTTCTCAGGATTGAAGGGGTCCCCAGGGTGTGAGATTTTTAATGCTAAAACCAAGAATGTCCCAGGCAAACTGGGACCAGCCGATCACCGTAGCTAGTTACATGACTTGTGACATGCCATATGACTTAATCAGGGATGAGTGAAGGAGTCAAATCATGCCTTCAGACTCTATCCACCACCCAGCATAGAAAGATTGAGTGTTCTATATACATTTTTTGCCTTTAAAAAAAATACAATTCATTTGGATCATTTTATAGAGTCAGAAACCAAAGACAAGCCTCTGTCTTCTGCTGACTCACCGGCTGACCAACATTCCCTTCTCATAACATCACAAAACAGCCTGTTCCTTGAGCATACTCAAGAGGGGAACGCGATCTGGAAAGGTCAGGGGTGAAGGGAACTTTGATCCTACCTGTATTCCTTAAGGAGACCTGAGGATGTCTGCATCTTAATTGAGGCTCCTGATATAACCCCACTAACTCTTTACTTCCTTCTGCTTGGTCATTGTTTAGCCTCTCCCACTCCACTCATCACCCCAGCCTACTGGGTCGGCAGAATCCGATGGACCTTCAGCTTTCTACCCAGTCAGTGACTACACAGCCAGTTTGCCTTAGACAGTCTCCACAGCCAATGACACCATGGACTGGACTAAAGACCAAGGGGCCTTTGAGACCATTGCCCAAAAGGGAAGTTATTAAGAGAGTTCTGTCCAGGACCCAGGACCCCCAACACTCAGTCCTGTCCTAAACTCAACCAACATTTTCCTCGGCCATGAAAGGGTTGGCAAGCTGAGGCTCTGGTCCTCACACCCAGCAAAATAACCCTGGCTTAGCCTTGGCAAAGGAGCAGAAAAACCCACCCTGAGAAGGTTTCTCCTGTATCCCCTCGGCAGAAGTGGCTTAACCATCCTCCTCCATAAGTCTGTGCAGGAGGGACTACTGAAGTCTGCTCAGCTCAGGGATGAGCATAAAGGGAGAAAGGAAGTGACTAGACCTTCTTCACAGAGGGAGGACTCTGGGCACCTGAACCATCAAGCCCCATGGAAGGAAGAACCATGCTCATTTGTACACTGACCTTTAATTCAGTGAAAGAAAATTCTCACCCTTAACAGTCCCCCCTAAGTGTGTTTAAACTTCACTCATCGATAGCTGCTCTCCCTCCTTAAGAGTAGATGGAGAGTTCCTTTGAGTCTTTTCCCCTAAAACTCCAATGTTTCAAAACAAAATTATCACCTCTCTTCAACCTCATTTAATAAGAGAAGAAATATGTTTACACTAAAAAAATAAGGAAGGAAATTAATCAATTGCACATAAGGGGCTGTCTTTTAAATGGAAAAGTTCAGTTTCCTGAAAACCCACTACACATCCCTTACCTTTCCTTATATTTCCGTTGATTGATGAGTGAAAACTTCATCACAAATTGGTCCAGCTCATTGGATCAGCCTTTTGGGAACCACTAATTAAATCCCAAATTTCTACCTAGTTCATGTTATTCCTGACAAACAGTTGTCCCAGTAGCAACATCCCACCAAATCACTACTTTTTAAGTAGCACTAGCCAGAGAGCTCTGATAATTCCAAAGTTTGCCATCATAGTGAGCAGCAACCTATGTCCCTGTGGCTTTGTGTCCCTGATCTCTAAACTCTGACCTCTGGCATCTCAGAGGATAATTCCTCTTCCACTGACAGCCAAACCCAAGTTTTCATGTGAGCCCTGTTTGCTTTGAAGTGACCCACCATCTCCATCATACCTGGATCCAGGCTTAAAACTTTTGACCTGTCTGTTCTTCTCTTATAAGCCATTATATCTTTCAGTTAATTGATATATATTTACTTAGAACTGACTATGTCACTCACTCTCTGCTGAATATAGACAGGCTGCTGGTGTGAGACCTGTCTCTGCTTAAAAACCTTCAATGGATAAAGTGTTGACCTCTTAGCACAGCATTTGAGGGTGTTCATGATTAAAATTCTTTCAACTGTTCTGACTTCGGCTCCCAGAATTTGCCTTCTGGGCTTCTGATTTCACTTCACCCTATTAATAGAACACTCCCTAATGGTTTTCTAACTTCCACCCACTGTCAGAATTAACCTCTCTCTTTTTTCGGTGTTTCCAAAGCCCTTTATTTTAAAATCCGATACGTCTATGAACTGTTGAGAAACATTTCTTTCTCCCACGCTAG
Organism: Avahi laniger; assembly: GCA_963575035.1. Classification (NCBI taxonomy): domain Eukaryota; kingdom Metazoa; phylum Chordata; class Mammalia; order Primates; family Indriidae; genus Avahi; species Avahi laniger. Next base: position 63,248 of record CAUYSK010096276.1, on the reverse strand, counting down.
ATTGCTTGGTCCTTAAAGGATGAGGTTTATAACTTGTTCAACTCTTTATTCCTACTATGACCTAGCACAGTGCTTAGTACTTAATTGGCCCTCATAAATATTTAGGGAGTTGACCCAAAGACACCAACTCTTTACTCCAAAGTTCTTATAATCAAGTCAGACTAAGACTGACGCACATAAAACAGTAGTAGGCAGTGCAATGAACTGACTGCTGGGTGCCAGGGAAGTTTAAAGGAGAGGTCAATGAGAAATGAAGCGTTCAAGGACAAATTCAAAGAAAACATGGGGAGCATTGCAGAGCAACCAGGTTTTAAAAGAGAAGTTAAAGAGAACAGCAAAAAGCAAGCACACGGAAGCAGATAGAGGCCCTCTTGTCGGGAAAAGGTGGGATGCCTAGCAACCTGTTCTGATTAAAACTGAAGCTGCCTTTGGGTGAGAAGGAGCAAAGCGTATCCTCGTAGGCTGGGTAGAATTCCAGGGATCATTTCATCCAGCACTCCTCGGATGCTTGAATTCAAGGTTTTGAAGGCAAGAGTGGAAGTGTCAATAATTGCTTCAGAACTCAAGCCCAGAATTCAGTCCCTAGCTTTCTATAAGTTAAGACCCAATTAAAACCATGTGAAATACCTCCCTAGGCTGCTTTTTCCAAACTTTAATTTCCCTAAAAGTGTAAGATAATTGAGCTTCTTTAGCAGGTAACGTTGGATACATTGGACCTTAATGTGCACAAGGTCATCCTAGAGACCATCTTTACAGAGTTCCAAGTCCTTTCTCCCCAAGACTTCCAAAAATAATCCAATGGTTAGAATGTTCTCTTAGACCTATCAACTACTGTGGCTGAATGTCAGGGCTCAGCTATTTGAGGGTTCCTTTTGCTTATTGGCCCTCTCAGGGAATAAATGCCATGCATGTCTCTGTGTCCATGATCACAGGCCTGGCCGCATCCTCTGATGACCCAGAACCATCATCTGCTTTATGCCGCACATCTTTCTGAATCTGGGAATTTTTAGATGACTCTAACTCTGCCAAATTAGAACCATGTCTTATTCCTTTCTGCTAGTTTGCTTTATGTTTGTTTACCTTGTTCAGTGCCAAGCATGGGACTTGGCATAAGAAAAGTTCCACTAGAAGTTTGTTTAATCAAATAAGTAATTGTTAAAAACCATCAATATCTGAGCCCCTTATAAAATTCTTGTTGAAGTTCCTTGCAAGTCTGTCTTATTATTCAAATTATAGACTCTTGAGTTTATATCTCCAGCCTGACCATCTCTTTTGACCTCCAGATTCATATCTTCCCAAAAGACCGACATCTCTCTACTTGGATATCTCACAGTCATCTTAAACTTGATGCATCCAAAGCTGCACTCTTGAGCTTCTCCCAAACCCATCTCTCTTTTAGTCTCTCTCATCTCCATAAATGGTTCCACCATCTGTCACAATCTCAAGGGAGACATCAACTTGAACCTTTCTTTCCTTCAAACCGCCATAGCTGATCCTTCTCCCCTATTCACAATGTATCCTCTCTCCTTTATAGCCTCTCTCCTGTCCAACCCAAAGTCAACTCTTGCCTCGGCTCCTCCACAGCTTTCTAACTGACTTCCACATTTTCCCACTAGCCTGCCTTTCTCTTTTCTCCTCCCTGTAGCGAGTAAACTTTATTAACTTTATCAAAAGAGGTCTTATAGTTCCCTGGCTCAGACCCTCCAATCTCAGAGTAAAACCCGAAATCCTTGAATGACTTGCAAAGTCCCCTGCCAGCCTCTCCAACTTCATTCCTCCATGGGCCTTCTTCCGCCTGGAATGTTGTCTCTTGTAGCCCAACTCTCCCCTCTTTTTCCAAATACAGCCCTCTCCTCCCTCTAGTCTCAAGTTAAATGTCACCTCCTCAGATTCACATTCCCAGACCATCTCTGAGGTTTTCTATCACTTTACCCTCTGTTTCCTTCACAGCACTTAGCATTTCCACTTACTGTCTGTTCCTCCCATGAGTCTGTCAGTTTCACTAGGGCAGGGACCATGTCTGTCTTATATACATTAGTGTATACCTAGGACCTCTCATGGTGCCAGCACATAGTAGCTGCTCAGCTATATTCATGGTTATTAAATGAGTTTATGGCCAACTATTATGGTCTCCTGCCCAATGTAAAAGTCCCTTCTATTAAAAATCCTGACAAATAACCATCTAGTCTCTTCCTGAATGCCTCACATCTCAAGGGGCTTCCTCTTTTTTACAATAGCCAATTCCATTTCTCTTTGTCTCTGTTCATCGTTTCTTCTTCACACTGAGCCAAAATGTGTCCCATGACTTTTGCCTATTGGTCATATTTCTCCCTTTTAGAGCCTCACGGAATAAATTAGTTCTAAATTCTATAAGACAGTCCTTCAGATATTTAAAGGCAGTTCTCACATTTGCTCTAAGTCATACCTCCTTCAGCCTCATTCGACACATGTGATGGTTCCAAATCCATCCACGTCATTCTGGTCCTTCTCCTCTTGACACACTCTAGCTCATCATTATTCCTGAAAATCATTGTCTAGTACTGAGCACAATACCACAGGAGATAGGACAAGTACACAGGGAAGAAAACCACCATCTCCCTTTGTATATTTCTAATACCTCTTTTAATATTATATTATACATATAAAATGATCAACGACATACTGAGCTTGTAAAACTAAAACCACTTCCTAGTCATTTCCACTTAGACTTTTCTCTTAAGTATGTAAAGCCAACCTTAATTAATAATAATCTATGAAGAATACCTAATTAACTGCAATAGGCAACTGACTTCAAATATCAGTAGAAAAAAACATATAAGAAAATAAGGTCATCTCAGGGATTTTTTAAAAATCTTAAAAATCATTTCCAGGTAAAATCTTGGGCTTAATTCATATGTTGTGCCATCTGTTGCTATTTCACATCTTTGATCCCCAATAAGTTAGAGCTAATGAATATTTGCTGAGCTTCTATTATGGGCATAACATATATTGTGATCTCAATTTTACACCTAAGAATCTGAGGTTTAGAGAAGTACATTGACTTGCCCAAGGGCACTTTGTGAGTGATAATGCTAAGATATCAGCTCAGATGTCCTGACTCCAATTCAGGTGCTCAGTTCTATGCTAATGATAATGATATTTTTGTTATTAGTATTATTATTATTACTTGTTGTAGCTAAGTTGTTTCATGAAACAGGTCGTTGATAGTCCATTCAATAATTCTGAGTTAGAACTTCTAGTGTCCCATTTGTCTGGTGAGGACATTGAGGCTCAGATGGCTAGCATGATTAGCCTAGGGCTAGTTGCAGCTAGTTGGGGTAGAAATCCCTTGGTAACAGGGATTCTCATTTGAAGCAGAGCTATCCCTAGAGATGGTTTCTGGTAGTGAGTGGAGGAGAATCTGAGGCCACGGGAGGCAGTCAGAAAACTGGCACATTTGAAAAAAGTTTATAACAAAAGAAACATTCACTTGCTACTTGCCCGGAATACCCACATAGTCCCTGAAGACTTTATTTTTCAAGGTTCAACCTATTTTATTTTAATGTTTTCAAGAAAAAAAAAATGACCAGTCTTATTTGCTTATGCAAGCACTCTTAGTAAGTCAGTAAAACTCTTATTTTTCATAGCTTCCCTTTTATTAAAAAGATAACTTTCTAGTCCAGTGGGGTTGGACTTATTATATAAGGACTCACACAGCATATTCCCTCATAATTTAGCATCAGGAAAACTGGTAATTTTTTTAATAGAAAGATGGTCTTACTTTGCTAATCAGTTATAACTGAAGTTTAAAGTTTTTCCCCCAAATCCTTTCCTCCTAAAAATATAACAACAATGATACTAATCACATATGGCTGAAGCTAGTCCTCTTAGGGCCATCTTTGTAAATAAGATACATGAACACCCGCTTCAGGGACACTTAGTGAACTCCACTTGAACCTTGGGGAAGAGAACAAAACACTCCATGTTGACTCTTAATGAGTTGTTCCTAGGTAGAGGTGATGAAAATGTAAAATTGGACTCTGGATGTGGCCAATTAAAAGATCTTTATTTTTCCAGAATAGCATCCTCCAAACACCAAGCTGTGGACCAGTCATTGTTTGCCCAAGATAAAGTTCTCACCAGTGTGAGGTGAAATGAGAAAAATAAAACAATGTGTCTAATTTCATTCAACCTAAAGGACTTTCCTTTATTCTGAAATGTTGTCCTTCCTATTTCTTTGATTTGAGTATCCTCACTTCTATTAAAAGAAGATGCCAATGGATGGTAGTTGTTCTGTTTAAACCTTTGTACTTAGCCTAATTAACATTTGACACACATCCCGGTTGGTCCTCCCACCCCAACTTTATTTTTTTTCTTTATCTATGAAATCTAGATTCTGCTAGTCTAGGGGACACCCTCTGCTATCCAGAACCCTGGATTTTCCAAAGTTCCTTGCCTTTTTAATGTAATTTCAAGGGAATATTTTCTAATAAAACTCATATTTTTAACTTTTGTTTTGAATATGTTAAATATAATCTTTTCTTGATAATTCTATCATTATGAATTATCAAAGGCACTAGATTAGAATACAGTAAATCTTTTGGAAGGCATATATTAGAGGGCAGTTTGCCTGAACCAGAATAGCCCCAGGATTGACTAGCATTCTTTCAGCACCATCATTTTTGTCTTCTTAATAAAAAAGAAAAGAAAGTCAAAAAGAAATGACAAAACCTGCTCTGGCCCTCCTTGCTGTCAAGTTGTGAATTAACATCATATGAAAGGGCCTATGATGAGGTTTTACTTATTTGTTGTCTTTTCTCTGCTTGCACTGAGAATGGAGCTCTATGGTGTTACAACTATGTGCAAAGTAAGAGTTTAAAAAGGACTGAGCGGTGGGGCAAAAAAATGCCTAAGTGAGCAGCAGACAGGGACATGCAGTACTTCATCTGTACTCACTGTAAAGCACAGTGGTTACATACATGAGCTCCAGTCATACGGAATTAAATTAGAACCTTAGGCAAGTTACGTATTTGTCAGTACAAAGGAAGTAATAAAAATATGACAACCATATAGAGATGTGAGTAGCAAATGAAATAAAGCATGTAAAGTGCTTCATACCATGCCTGACCCACAATAAGCCCTCAATAAAATAAATGTTAATTACAATGATCATCCAATAACCCTGTGCATTTTCTTTGCTTGCTTTCTGGTCCTTTTCTGTTATGTTTTAGATAGGCAAACTTGCCGAATAGCTGAGTTACAAACATATAGGTGATATTGTATTGAGATTTTGTCCATTAATTCATTCATTCGTCTGTTCATTTGGGGGGAAAAGTACATTGCATGGAACATCCTGTATTAAATGTTGTGGGGAAGGATCTAAAAACACAGACAACATCATCTCTGTTCCAGGGAACTAACAGTCTGTTTGAGGAGACCCAGGCAACATACCAATGAGCTAGAACAACATTATAGCATAAGGGATGTGAGTAAAGTCCAGAGAATATCCCAGGAAGATAACATTTTAAGGTGAAATTTAATTAAATGCCTTTTCAGGCAGTCCTTTTTTTGACCTGACTGTGAGGCCATGAGCCCACTGATGTAGAACATAAATCCCTCCTATATTGCCCACTGTGGGGCTCATTCCATGAGGATTGACCACTTTCTCTACACACTTCTTCATGCTATTACCCAAAACTGAATTCTGTGCCTGAGTGGAACAGTGGACCTTTATTTTTGAAGTTAGAAAAATGGTCTTATAGTTCACAA